>MU225899.1:762165-779772 GCA_018584345.1 Thuja plicata
TATACTTTTGTCTAGCATTTCCAAACATTAATGCAACTCTTTATAGAATTAAAAAAACAAGGTACTAAACATATTATAATATTATCATATTTATATTTGTTTTTTTAACATATTATAATATTATCATGTTTATAATATTATAAGCATATATAAAATGAATAAATATATTATATTATATTATTTGTTCCCACCTTTCAACTAATCAACAATTGGTTTGATTAAGTTTTTGTGACAAAATATATTTCTGGTCAACCATTAGTCAAGTAAATCAAATTTCCTACTAGACATGTATATAGTGTTTCATTCACTAATTTATTGTTTAGGGCTTTTAATTAATGATTAAGATAATGTATAATAATAAAGAGTAATTTGTGATTAGAATTTTTTGCAAAAGTTTAGATAATAATTTATTTTCATTTCATTGGTTCAATATTTAAATAAATATAAATGAATTATTTTAATTTTCTTTAAAAATTAAATCATTTTTTTAATTGAAAAATTACATTTATTTTAAATTATCAAAATATTTAATATATTTTAAAATATTTATCTTAGAAAAATATCTAAAATTATATATTGTATATTTATCTAAACATGAGTATATTAATTTTGTTTTTAAATTTGATTTTTTTAGTTAGAGAAGATTTAAACTGAACATCATTTAAGTACTTAAAAAATATATTTTACTATCATTAATAATATAAATAATTATTTAATTGAATAAATAAAAATATAATAAATGATATATTTTATAAATAAATAAATTACTTAATATTTTGTAAATGAGTATTTAATTAAAACAATTATTTAAGAGGTTTTCTTATAATCTTTAATAAGTAAATTTTTAGGTGTTATTTTATTTGATGAAAAATATTTTATATTGTGATATTGCTGTCAGGATTCAATTGTAGTTTTTGAGGATGGAAGTAGAGTGGGTTTGCGCTCGAGCTGGAGTAGTACTGGGATGGGTGACCTCCCGAGTCCCGGTGCTTCACCTCTATGAGCATCACCACTACTCATGAGTGCTAAGTGTTCCATTCATTCTCATGAGAGATGGGTTCATGTGAACCACTACTCATGAATTATGGGTCAATGAGTTTGACTCAAAAACTACACAGTTGAATCCTGATAGCAATATCACAATTTGACTTGCTGTGGAAAAATATCTCCTACTTATCAAATATTTTATAATTAATCTATTTTTTAAAGTTATTTAATTTAATTTTATTAACAATTTATATTAAGTTCATCAACCAATTAATTTTTCTTATCATGAAGATTGATCTAATTTTTAAGTTTTCTAATAGTGTAAATAAGATTGTATAGTATGGCCTTATTTATGAACATGAGTACAAATATAACTAGTCTATTAAATTTTACGAATTATATATTATTGACTTGTGATCATGTTGAATTACATATATGTTAAAATAAAGCCTTAGAATGCAATAGATTAGAATAAAGCCTTCGAATGTCAATTTCATGATGATAATTCTTAACAATTATCTTTGGTTGCCTTATTCTATATAATTTTTCTTGCTTGAGTTCTATATATATAAAAAATATCTAATATAAATACATATTGTATTATATTTATTATTTAATTATATATTTAGTTTACACATAATTAACAAAAAATACTTTCTTATGAATTGAATTAAAAGGAAAAAGTTATTTAGGTTCTTTCAAGGAATATAATTATTAAAACAATGAAGATATGAATTTAGGATGCATACTTAACTAAATTTACTATACCACAATCATATTTTTTAAAAATTCAAAATATTTTTTTAATAGTATGTTCTCAAATTACTTTATTAGAAAGTGTGCTAAAAAAAAAAAAATGTAAATATGAAAATATTATAATATGTTGTCTTTAAAATAGTTAAAAAAAATTATTTTCCAAAAAATAAATAAATAAATTTACAATTATTTGAAAAAGTAAGATTAAAAAAATAAAAAAATCATTTAAATATATTCACCGTATTCACTTGTATTTTAACCCATCTAATATTATTCACTTTAAACAGAAGACCATATTCAATATTCTATTGTCTTATCATCTTAGCATAATTATGACATAAAAGTTGTTATTTTTTATATTAAGTTTATTTAAGCTTCTATTTCCGGAATCGAACACAAGATCATACTATTACAAAGAGAAGCAACAACTGCTGCACTACAGGCCAATGCCTCATAAAAGTTGTCATTGCTAATTATACCCATAATTGAAGGAAATGTACCCCTTAGTTGTAAAAAGTAAGGTATCTTGTGATGTCACATCACAAGTATGGTCTCACTTTTTTTGGGGTTGTTTTGGACACTTTGGCAAAAAGCATGTTGATGTGACATCATATTTGATGATGTGACCTTGAAACCTTAATTATAAGAAGGGGACTTGCCAAGTATGGTATTGTGAGAAATTGGGAGTGATTTGAAAATTTCATATACAATTTGAGAAGCGCAAAGTTTGGGTGCTCAATTACTAGATCCTCTCCCCTAGGAGTCGAGAATATTTGATTAATGAAACTAATGACTACTGCTACTCATCATTAATAGATCTCACGAATTCCATTTTTTTGTCGTCATTTTAATATTATTAATGTTGAGCTAAAATCTTCAATTCAATTGTAATTTTCGGATGAAATTCTATAAGAAATCAAAAGTTTATTCTCTTTAAATTCAATAGATGAATACATAGCTTAAAATATGACATGTCAAGCATTATTTGATAAAATAGTCAAAGATTCCAAGTGATGAGGTTGCCTTGTATTACATCAAATGCTTAGCTTAGGGCCTAATTTGAGAGAGAGAAAATGTCATTCTCAAGTGCATTGGTTGTACATGCTTGTTAGCAACATCTTCACATGGTTGCATACATGAAACCATACCCTCTAGATTAGTAACCATCTACCTCTATATATAGACCATGTCTATGAGGGGTCAATACATTCTGATATAGATTTGAAAGTCTTATGTACTCTTATTGCATCCATTCAAGGCCATTAATAGTGCCACAGGTCATGTAGGGTTGTAGGTGAAGCCCTTCATTCAAATAGTGGGGGTCCAAGGAAATGCATTCCTAAAGGATGCAATTCCATGAGAGGCTCAGGAGTTAAGATGCAATTTATGTATTTTGACTTAGTATTCTAGCATTAAGATCTTTGAAGGTTTGAAGTCAATAGTTCAAGATATAGAATGTAGGGATGCGTGGATGCAAGTGAAAAAATTAAAGATCTATGGGCAAAAGGGGTAATGGGATATCAAGGAAGTGGGAAGTGTCGCTTGCAAATAATTTCAGAAGAGGGAATGTTGGTAGGTAAAGTATTGAAGGTTCAAAAGAGGGAAGCATATCATGGAAGTGGGAACAAGATTCAAAGATGCCCAATGTAAGAAGGAAAAAACTTTTTGGATTCAAAGTATACTAAGTGAAAATTATCTAAATTGCATCTTAACATACTGAATTCTAGAGTGGTGAGGGAAAAGAAAACCTAAATTTTTGTCGAATGGAGGGTTTCAAGGTTATAAGATACCAAACGCCCTTTAGGTAGTTGAAAGGAAAAAGTCCCTAAAGTTTACAATGTCATAGAATTCAAAACTTGAGGCCACCTAATATCATGAAAATTGGGGATTGGGGTGACAAATTACTATAGGAGTGCCAGGAGGGAAATGTAACTTTAAAATCTTATGAGAGACGAGGGATTAGGTAGTGAGGGAGTAGGGAACTAATGAAAGGGATGTTAGTAGTGGAAAGTCTTAATTTCTAACATTTGGTGGAAATGGGAAAGTGGGGGTAACATAAACTTGAAAACAAGGAAATCCTTGAAAGATTAAAATACAAAGGCACATAGAATCAAAAGTGAATAAAACAGGATGCCAATTATAAGTATGGAGTTTCAAAGAATGAGGAATCAAGGAAATCCTTGAAAGATTAAAATATAAAGGCACATAGAATCAAAGGTGAATAAAAAGGGATGCCAATTATAAGTATGGAGTTTCAAAGAATGAGGAATCAAGTGATCTAGGAAATGAATGAAATGACACCAAGGTAACAAAAAATTGAAAAGTCATTGAAGACAAGAGGTTACACAAATGGGGAAGTAGGGGATGAAGGAAAGACATAAAAACATGAGAAACCCCAAAACCACACCCAAGGCTAGAAAGTGGTCCAAATACTCTAACACTTAGAAATTGGGATATCAGACACCTATATAAAATGAGACAACACATGGTTGCAAAAACAAGCACGCCATACAAGATTTGCCTTAGACTTGCAACACAATCAAGCATAATCTCATTTCATAAACCAGTTCCACACGATGATCACAATTTATATAAGAGGAAGAGAAATGGAAGCCTAAGATATGCAGTGTCTTTGTCTTGGCCTTGCATGGATTTTGGAGACATGAATTCCAAGTAGCACCCACAACAAGTACATTTATTTTAGATATTTCCATTAAACTTAATACAATCCTAATAGTTTGGAACTTAGTAATGTTCTCTTGCCTGCACAAGTCACACAAACTCTAGGTAAAATCCAATAGAGTTGGAAGATAATGCCACATTTATGTATTTTCTTAGTTAATAATAAAACCCATATATTTTTTTTTAATTTAATGAATTTGATCATGTTTTAGCTCTAGAAAAATATAATAAAGTTAGAAAAGTCATTGTCATTTTAAGTCTTTAGCTATTTCTTCATTCCTAGCATAATGATTGAACAATTCATGTCTTAACCCTAGATAAAATCCCTTGGAGTTATAGCAATGGACAAATGTTTTTTCATGCAAACAAGGAGCAAGAAATACTTTTAGTTTTGTGTTTGTTTTGAGAAATGGCTTAATATTATTACATGTTAATAGATGATGCACTTTTGTATAAAGTTGGTCTCATTTACTATGCTATTATTCACCTATTTTCACACATTATTGCATCCCTTTTCCATATCTTATTTGTATCTAAACATATTTATATACATACCTCATTCATTTTATTGCACCCATCCAAATACTTTTATTACCCATCTTGATTTTCACAACTTTTTGTCTTAGGTCAATCTCTTAGGTGTGTAATGTTGGAATAACTTATGGAAAGTTGGGACTGAGAGGGGAGGGGTGAATCAATACCAATAAAACATTCTAACCACATTTACTGATTAAACCATATACTGCTGCTTACTGATTACCAAGTTCATAACTTTGAAATGAAAGTAATATAATGCTTATAAAATCATAACATCACACATTAAACAATTAGAACTCATAACACCATGATTTTGGTAACACAAAAATCCTTGGTTAGAGGATAAAACTGTGGTGGGGATGACACCCACAACCTTCACTATCTGCAGTATAAAGGGTGCTCGGTTAGAGATACAAAGTTTAGATATTTCTGATAGCTTACCTGATTAAGAGTATATACAAGACTTGTTAGGTTTACCTGGTTAAAGGATTTTTACAAGCTCTACACTTAGAGATGTACCCTGTTAAAGGACTTACAAATATAAGATCGATTAAGATCTACCCAGTATTGGGATTTAAAGCTCTCAATACAATAATATCAAATAACTTAACAATGTCTGTAAAAATGCATCAAATGTAAATGTTGTTCATACTCTATGTGCTCTGATTTGTGTTACCTCAATATCAAACTGTAACACTGCTCTATTATGCTATGATATAACTAAATTTATGCTTGGTGCTCTCTGCTATGCTCTTTTCCTTCAATAACCCCTTTAACTTTCTCAGCAATAACAATAACAACACTCTATCCTCTTCTATGTATATTTCTCACTTAAAAATTCATCCAATAAATAGATGAGATTATGCCTCTTAATCTTATGCATTAGGCACGCTGCGAATTTATTTTGACTGTTAGATCTTCTTTCCAGCTCGATGACCATGTCAATTTTACCTCGACACTTGTTTTTATTGGAAATGACAAACTTTCTTTTTTCCATTTGATCTAACCTTAGATCTTCACTCTGATTTATTTAAATCATTGATCATGTAACAAACTGTTATAAATGCTTGTATACTCATAATTAATGCTTTGACAATCATTAAATGTGATTTGATCACATTTTGAATTAACTGTCTAACTCAATTGAGTAACTCTATAATACTCGGTTAAATGATCTTCATCACTCAATGTACTATCAACTCAGTGTACTACATGCACTTTATGTAGTGTGTCACTCGGTAACTGTAGGTGTTCGGTACTCTGTCAACTTTGTTACTTTACCAACTGGCTCGGTGTGCATTATCGACTTGCCTTACACTTGACTATCTCCTTTTACCGATTGATTCTCCTTGACTCCATGACTTTGACTAAAATAATGACAACAAAAAATCTTGTAGAGATAACAATCTCCCCCTTTGGCATTAGTTGGGGATTTTTTACAAAAACTCTAAAGTCATCAAAATTAGTAACTCCCCCTTGGATGTTACTCTCTATACATATCTTTTTATTCATTTTCCACATATATTTTTTGTTTTTCATATATATCTATCTCCCTTTTTTGTGTTTTCTGACTAAGATATCTATCCCCCTTTTTTGACATAAAGTGCCAAAAGTAAAACTTATTAATCAAAAATATGTTTATACCTCTGTTGTACGCCAGAAAGTACAATCTCTCACGTGTCTCAGAGATTATGAAGTATAACAATGTGCTCAGTGATATCTACAGATAAGCCAACTATAGTGTTCAGTGTGCTGACATCTGGAAAATTTCTAGCTCTTTGGCTTTCTTCAAGTGTATCTGCATCGATTGGATGTGGGGAATTAACAATGCTTGCAATTCAAGCAATTCCAATATGATCTTATCCTCCTCCTATCTCAATGAAATTTGAACTCCCATGAGTTCTTTTTTTTTTGATTAGCAAGTCTGGAATGCTCCAGGCTCAATAGTTAGTTTCTTAAGTTGCCTAGTCAGCTCTTTTTCAATATCTGCCTCCTTAATTTCAACAGTAAAGTTTGAAAGAATACATAAATTTTGAAATAATGAAATGATGGATGTCAATTGGGTTTCAACTTCAGAACATAACTCGGAAAGAATTACCTTCTCTATGTCAATTGATTTAAGCAAATCTTCCATCAATTTCTTCTCTATACTCTCCTTGTGAATATTCAACATATATTCAGTCATATCCTTGTTTGGTCCTTTGATTTGTTGGGATAAATCACCAAATTGGTCTAGTAGGGGTTCAGATTCATCAACTGTGGCTTCAAGAACAATGTCCTAGAATATTTCCTTCACATTCTCTAATATGTTTACCTTCTTATTCATTCCCTTTCTCAGATTTTGCTTGCCTGAAACCTCCAAATCCTCATGATTTATTTATTCCTTCCAGAAAATCATGAAGACTTGTGGAACTCGTGAAAGGTTTGCAACTAGTATATACTTATTGGCCTCATCAGACTCTATTTAACTTTCATTACCAAGTAATCATTTTCTTCTTGTCCATGCAGGTTGCTTCCTTCCTCTAGATCTTACATAAGTCTTTCCTCTCGATTGTACTACCTCTGTAATTTCTTTTCTCTTGGTTGTACTAAAGATTTGGTGTTCCTTCCAATACCTCTTATTATCGGTGATGACATTTGTAGATTTTTTTTGTCAACCACTACAATGGCTTGTTCATTCTCAGTGTCCTTGTCCAATGTATCATCAACTCCAAGAGTTTTTGATAAAACATCAATCATCTTGCTTTCTTTCTTGATTGACCTAGGTACCAATATACCTTTCTTGATTTTATCTTTGAATTCCTCATAGGTGCCATACCTATTTTCATTAGGATCAATTGGTTTATCCAATAAAGCTTCTATCTGTTTTGAACCAATATCTATATATCCATCTCATATCCCATCAGTTGAATCTATTCAACTCTCGGTTGAAGAACCTTGATTATACAAACATCATTATCTACCTCAAAACATATATTATCTTGATACTTAGAAATTAGTTGAGGTGGAACTCTGTATCTCTTATGCATTCTAGCTTGGAATTTCAAAAAGTCGTGAGACATGATTTCATCAAAGTTGTCTCCTAGACTCTGTATATACTCATTTATTTGATAAATGATTGGCCTATCTGTTTTCCATACTACATCTCCAATAGAAGGAAATAAATTATGGTAGTAAAATAAAATACATACCAGCAGTGAGATAAATTTCCAAGTGTTGGTTTTCGCCTTTTTGAATGTATTCATGTTGTCATCTATTTTCTTTAGAAAAACTTCACAAAGATCTATTTGAAGTCTTTTCTTCACTATCTTATATGGAAGGTCTAATTCTCCACATGGTACACTGTCCAATCAGGATGATTGAAACACTCGGGATGATTGAAACACTCGGTAAGATATGATAATGCATGAATCAATCCTTTCATTTCTAGATGTGTGTGCTCATCCTTTACTCTTCCATTCACGCACAACTTATTGAATGAAGCATCAATCTTGGCTTCACACAAATATTTGATCTTGCAATGAATAAAAATCCAACCATCTTCAATCAAAATTACTCATGATGGGATTGAAGATAATTCTCCCGTCATGTCAATTTCTGTGGCTATAGCTGGGGGCAACTTGTATTTAGGGTTCACTGGCTCAACATTTTTCACTAGTACTGGTCTTTGCATCCTTGGTGCTATGATTGCCTCCAAATGTTTCATATTAACAAGCTAGGGAACATTTGATAAAATACGACTTTGCAAACACAACTAGGTGTAACCAATTATCACAGAAATGTCTCACAATGCTCTCATAAATACCTCAAAATTGCTTGATTGCTCGATGAAATGATCGCTCTACAGTGTGCTCAAATGCTCTTCAAAAATGTTAGGTTCAAATGAATTAACAAATTGACCTATTTATTGATTTTCCTTGATCAGGGTTTCCAACAACTTTAATTATTTGCATTAAATGCACTTTTCGAGTCCCTTTTACCTTTATACTAACAACGTAGTTACTTTTCTTAACCGACTAAACAAAATAACCATACATTACAACTTCCAACCAAAATCTCACAACTTATCCAAACGCATCTTAATATGTTGATATGGATCTTAGCTCTAATGTTTAGGAACTGATGTAAGATTTATAATAAGCATACAATTCCTACATACCTCTCAGAAATTAGGTGGAGCTCGGTGCACCAGACTCGGTAGAGATGGTCCTGTCTATGGTTCCAAGTGATGTTCCATCTTCTCGAGTCTTTCTTCTCTAGGTTTTGTTCATCTATTCTCTGATTTCTTCAACAGTAGATGGTGTACTCTTTGTAGATTCATCTTCGGTTGGTGCATCTCCTCGGTATCTCCAATTGCTTTTTAGGTGTCCTACTCTATGACAATGAAAACATGCCATACCAGGGCTCCTCCATGATATTCTATTATACCTTCTGTGCATCAATATGCAGTTTGCAACAATGTGTCCATATCTTCCATAAGATAAACATGTAATCCTTGTGTTATAATCCCATGGTATAGATGTGCCTGGTCGGTTAGTATTTGCATTGTCTCACTTAGGCATCCACTTATCATTTATTTTCTTTGATCTGCACTCTTTAGTCTTTTGACCATACTTGTTGCAATTCTTGCACTAACCATCAAACTTAGGGTTCCTTGTGTTGTTAGTAAGGTTGGTTCTACACTCAAAATCTTGATGTCTATACTTATTACATCTAAAGAAATAACCATCAAATTTAGGTATACTCGGTGCTTTACCTTTCCTGCTTCTGCAAACATTAGTAGTGTGACCAAGCTTCCCACAATAATTACAGCTTGACTTCTTTAGTTTTGGTTAGGGTACAGTACCTTGATCTTTCTATGCATTAGATGATTCTCCTTTCTCAGTAGTGTTGTTCTCATTGAATCCAATTCCTAACCTGTCATTCGGTTGCTTCTGATTCTTGACCTGGTTGTCTAGTGATTTAAGTACATCTTCATTTCTTCTCAGTATTTCATATGCATCCTTTTCAGCTTTCAATATTTTTCCCATTCTTTTAATCTCAACTTTCAGTGCTTGGTTCTCAAATTCCTTTCATGTACAGTCCTGATTTGCATTCACAATTTGGTTGGTCATATTATAGTGAACTTGGGTCATCCTTAAGATTTCATTATCTTTCTCAGTTAGCCTGATTTCAACTTGTCTTTTGCCATCTTTTGCAATTCTCTTTTCATCCTCAGCTTTCCTTTTATCTTCAATCAGTTTTGTCATTCTTATGATATTTGCATCAAGATCTTTCTTCATCAAATCCAACCGCTCGGTAAGTGAATCATTCTTTTCAAGTAGTTCTCTTATAGGAGTCTCAAATTCATCAGTCATGCTTCCTTCAAATACTATCTCAAGTGTATCAACTTGTTCTTGTGTAACCTTCAGTTCATCATATAAATTCCTTCTTATCCTCATAGATTTCTCAAGTTTCTTTCTCAGCTCCATGATTAATTCTTGTTCACTCTCCAACTCAGTTTCAAGACCATCAATCCTTTTAAATTTCCTATAACCTTCCATGACTAAGATCTTTAACTCTCAGGTGGTCAAACCTTTAATTCAAGATTACAGGCTCTGATACCAATTGTTGGAATAACTTATGGAAAGTTGGGACTGAGAGGGGAGGGGTGAATTAGTACCAATAAAAACTTTCTAACCACATTCACTTATTAAACCATATACTACTTCTTACTGATTATCGAGTTCATAACTTTTAAATGAAAGTAATATAATGCTTATAAAACCATAACATCAAACATTAAACAATTATAATTCATAACACCATGATTTTGGTAACGCAAAAATCCTTGGTTAGAGGATAAAACTATGGTAGGAATGACACCCACAACCTTCACTAACTGCAATATAAAGGGTGCTCGGTTAGAGCTACAAAGATTAGCTATTTCTGATAGTTTACCTAGTTAAGAGTATATATAAGACTTGCTAGGTCTACCTGGTTAACAGATTTTTAAAAACTCTACACTTAGAGATATACCCTATTAAAGGATTTACAAATATAAGATTGGTTAAGATCTCCCCAGTATTGGAATTTAAAGCTCTCAATACAATAGTATCAAATAACTTAGCAATATTTGTAAAAATGCATCAAATGTAAATGTTGTTTAGAATCTATGTGCTTTGATTTATGTTACCTCAATCTCAAACTGTAATACTGTTCTGTTCTACTCTGCTGTAACTGAATTTCTGCTCTGTGTTCTCTGCTATGCTCTTTGTTCTTCAATAACTCCTTTAACTTTCTCAGCAATAACAATAACAACTCTCCTGTCCTCTTCTCTATATATTTCTCACTTACAAATTCATCCAATATATAGATGAGATTATGCCTCTTAATCTTATGCGTTAGGTATGTTGTGAATTTCTTTTGACCATTAGATCTTCTTTCTAGCTCAGTGACCATGTCACTTTTACCTCGATACTTGTTCTTTTTCTTGGAAATGACAAAATTTATTTTTACCATTTGATCTATGCCTTAGATCTTCACTCTGATTTATTTAAATCATTGATCATGTAACAAACTGTTATAAATTCTTGTATACTCATAATTAATGCTTTGACAATCATTAAATGTGATCTGATCACGTTTTGAATTAACTGTCTAACTCGTTGAGTAACTCCACAATACCCAGTTAAATGATCTTGATCACTCAGTATACTATCAATTCAGTGTACTACATGCGCTCGGTGTAGTGTGTCACTTGGTAATTGTAGGTGTTCGATACTCTGTCAACTTTGTTACTTTACTAAATGACTCGCTGTGCATTACCGACGCGCCTTACACTTGACTATCTCCTTTCACCATTTGATTCTCCTTGAATCCATGACTAAGACCAAACTAATGACAAAAAAATATATTGTAGAGATAACATGTAATCGATCTCACACTCCCAAACTTCACCCCTACTTTTCCAAAATTCAAATGTAAGCTAACTTCCATCCAACATTTTCCCACCTAGAGCCAAATAAACTAATGCTTCAATGCTATGCACATATATTTGAAGGCATTCATTTTAATTCATTTATCATCATCAGACATAAAAATAATAATTCACATTTAAGGAAGGAGAATTATAGAAACACAAGTCCATTGGTGCACTAACATTAATTAGCAATTTAATACTCATCCTAGAGTAACATGCATGTTTAAATATTTTTTCATTGATTATTCACATGACTATATAGTCACTTTTTTTCCATGGTATAACCGAGGAGAATGCCTGCCCTAATGAACCAACAACCCCTAAAGGCATTCTTAAGTATTGCAAATGTTTGCAGTATAGTAAAAACCCATTTTTTAATGGACCCGAGAGTAGAAGCACACAAATTATACGATTAGTTTCATGGTACATATATCAAGTTTCACACCTACAAACTTGGCCTAGATAGAGATATTTATCATTATACATAATATAGTGTAGTAAATATTTTTGGTGTAAATAGTGACTTAATCAAACAAATTAGCATGTATCCTACCTAGAGATAGTCTCATTCACATTGAAGAAGTCTCCACTTAGGGACTTATAGAGTTTTGACTCAACTCATGTGGTTGAGACAGATACCTCTTGTATTGTATATTTGATACTTGCTCAAACAATTGTCAAGTGAGCTTGTGAGCGTTCCATCTTTGGGTGGTTAACTAGTTGTTCAATCCTACCTTCCCGCCTCATCTACCTTGCCTAGATATGTAAGGTTCCTCATTGTATTTCCATACCCACATTGTATATCATAGAAATTTTTATTTGTGCTAATTTGTTTTCTCTTGTAGAATGTTATATTGTGCATTCCAATTCTAGCTAATCCCAACATGGTACCAAAGCTTGTTTTGGTTGAAAGTGTTGGTTCAATGTTTGCATAGAGATTTCTCAAATTTTTGGCTTCTAACATACCAATTCTCTCCAAGTTTGTGTGTCTCCTTTTGTCATCTAAGTGGCTCCACACATAACTTTATCAACAGAGTTTCATAGAGTCAAACCATCATTGTAATTGATTTCAAATGGTTCAATAAATGAAGAAATACTCTTCGTTTGGTGAAAAATTGTAACTTTTTCTTCTTCTTTTTTTCCCTCTTGTATATCTCATATTTTAAAAATTTGCAAACATTTTTTTTTGAAAAGGGCTCGATGATCCCTTAACCATTTTGTCCATTTGGATAAAAATTCAATTGTATGCAGGAAAATATCAACCATTTCAGCTTGTTTAGAGAGTTATATATGCTCTTTATTTTCTATGTTTTCATGTATGTTTTGCATGCTTCCTTTGGCACCTATTTGTGGATGGTATACTCTATTATTTTGCAATTGGGTATTTTCTAAAAGTGATATTTTCTAGTAGGTGAATTGTGGATCTACACGCTTCATAGATCACAATTGAACAATGATGGTAGACATCCCAGAGGAGGCCGTAGACACCTAAAATTGTCTCACAACTACAAGCAACAATTTTACTAATGTTCATCTTAATTCATTAAATAATCTTTATTATTTAATTAATTTGTGTCATTCTTCCTAATTTGAATTTTAAAATAATCATTTCCCCCAAATTCCAATAATTAAATAATTTTAATTAATTAATTAATTATTTAACTTCTAATTAATATTTCATTAAAGATTCCCTAATTATTCTTCTGAAAATTAATTAAATAATTTATATTATTTAATTAATCTCTTTTCTTAAGTTTAATAAAATAATCATATTATTTAATTAAATATAATTCCTCCTTGTTCTTGTCATCATTAATAAATGACAATTTTAATTAGCTAACCAAGTTTTCTAAAATTAAATAAATAACCAATTTATTTAATTTTCCATTTCCCTAATACAAACTAATTCTTCTCAAATAAATAAATTTAATTAATTAATTTGTTTATTTCCTAAGTGAAAGATTATATAATTTTTTTAAATTTATTTAATGCTAATTATTCTTTCACTTCCACCTATCCTAACTATCACTAACTTACAATCTTTCTTCCCATTCAATTCAATCCTCTATTCAATCAATTTAGTTTTCTCTCCAATCAATTCTATTCACTATCCAATCCATCCAGTCCACTTCCAATCAACAACAAAGTTAACTGTCTAATCTATTTTTTATGCTCTTAACTGTTAATTAGTCTCACTTCTCTAATCAATCAAACTAGTCATCTCCCCAATCAAGCCTAGTCATCTCTCAATCAATCCTAGTTATCTCCTCAATCACAAAATCCTGATTGAAGTCCAAAATTCTATTGAATGAGACATAATTCTCATAATTTGCAACCATAATCTTGAATTCTAATGGTGTCAAAATTGAGCAATTTTGAGAGCCCAACACTTGCATTGAGAAAGAGAGAGCCAAAGGAGGTTTTGCTATTGTTTTGCATTGTGTTTTCATTACTGATTATGTAAATGCATTTCAATTATTTGTTGTTTATTCTCTCTTGAGTTTCAGAGTTAAGATTTGCATTAACCTTAATCTTTTTTGGTTGGATCTAACCCTGTTCTTGCAGATTGACGATTTTATCCCCTCTACAAAATGGTGAACCCGACGTGAACTACTTTATTTTTGGAGCTAACTTTTAATTCTATGTAGGAACAAAATCACTTGATACAATCATGGTTAAATCATCACACTGAATGTTTAAAATCCACACTTCTATTTTAATACGACGTAATCATTATGTTTTTATTTGACTGTATTCTATTTTATGTGTTTTCTATGTGTAGATTGATTAAATGCCACAACTATTGATTAAAAGTCGTAACTATTAATTAAACGTTGCAACTGTTTATAAAATGCCATAACTATTGATTAAAAGCCACAATTGTTGATTAAACACCGCAGCTATTGATTAAGCATTGCAACAGTTGATTAAATACCGCAATTGTTAATTAAACGTCGTAACTGCTATAACAAAATGATGAAACTTCTATAATGAACCACCACAGCTCCTTTAACAAAATGCCGCAATTGCTAGCCATTCGTCACAATCGCCTGGTAAAATCAAGGTTTAAAATTTTGTGTTTTGGGTTCAATTTGTCAAATTTTGGTCAAATTTTGAGTCCTAGGCTAGGGTTTTGTGGTTACTAATTTTTTATTTTTAGCGTGTGGCAAGGAAGCAACGTCTATTTATCTTGAAACAAACACACATTTGATTATGGTGTTATACAAATAATATTTTTCATTTATGTCTATTTTTAGGATAAATAACATTTTAATTTTGGGTAATAAATGAATAATCTATCTGGTGTCCATGGTGCGCTTGCACACTCTATTTAGGATAGTTATCTGCTTTTTATTTTATTAGAGAGGTTTTTCTAGGGATTTCATCACCCAAAAGGATGACCTCAAATCGGTAAATACCCCTGGCTGATATATAAATAAGACTACAAATAAATCCTAGTTTTATACGTAACTAAGCTTGGGAAGGCATGTAGGTAGTAGCTCGGATTGGTTGAGCATGCCCGAGGAGCCAACATAACCCACAAGAGACATTAGTGTCTCACACCTGTTATTCGATCGGGTAGGTGCCACAGACCTAACTAAACACCACTTGTTTTTAGAAGCGCAAATCACTACTACTCGGTGTCATAGGGTATGTGAGATGTGCATCCCAAAGACACCCCTCATGTATCCCCCTTTTTGGGACAAAAAATTTATCAGGACCCCCAGATCTTGAGAAATTCGAAGCTTGGTATCCCTGAGAAGTGGCATAGAGGAGAGCCAGTCCTACCAAGCTTTTGTATGTATGAATTGAATGAGATATTTGATTGTAAGGGGTCATAACAAGGAGATTCCATGCCTTCACCATAGGTTGTGCTTGTCTATTTTTTTGTCACAAATAAACATATTGTCTATATGTGTCTGTAATTGCTGAAGTTTGACAAAACACAAAATTGACATTACACTGACCATTAGATGCGTTTGACAAAATTCTATTATGCAATTGAAAACCCTACAACATAATTGACCTATTTTTACTACACAATTATCATGTCTATGCTACGCATCTACTATTTATTAGCCGTATTTGACTTAAATGTGCAACACATCTGTCTCTGTCTTGCTACACAATTTCTTTATTTGGACACACGTGCTATAATCATTCGACACAATTGCTTGAGATTTTCAAGTTGCATCAATCAAAATTAAGGCTTCGAACCTATCCTAGACCCCTGTCCAAACAATGATTGTCATCTGAAACTACATATTTCCTTAGAGACCTTTGCATGTTTAACTTGTACCCTTGCATATAGGAAGTCATCCCCTTTGCATGTTTAGCATATCCTTGCTTATAGGAAATAATCCACTTGCATGCTTAGCTTTCTCCTTGCATGCTTAATTTTCTCCTTGCATTTAGGAATCTCATCCTTGCATTATCATTATATTTAGAGTCCTTATTACCAAAAATCCAAAAAAAAATTCAAAAACATAAGTGGTGTTTTCCTAGGGTTTGACATTATACCTTTAGTGCTATTTTCAAAAACTAGAGGCTTCACCTTTTTAGTTATTTCTATAGAGATTTTTAGAACAATTTTGACCTTCTCCAAATCAACTATCCTTTTCTCACGATCAACACTTTGTCAATTTGTCAACTTGTCATTTTTGTCCTAATTTGGAGGTCAAGAGAATTCATTTAATCAATTAGGTTGTCTCCAAAAATTGTCCTCAAAATTTCTAAGAATTTCCTTTTAGGTCTCTTTGTTCACACCTTAGTCTCATACCTTAGTAAATTATTTTGCCTTTTTGCATCCATTTTAGTGTCATACCCTAGCCGACATTTTTGCATTTACCTTAGTCATTCTTTTTCCCCTTTGTTTATATTTTTGGGTCATACCCTAGCTATCATAATCATCATTTTACATATTGTATTTACCTTAGTCTTGCAATCCCTAAAAAAATAAGAATCCAAAGAAAAAATTAGTTTCATACCTAGTCACCACAATCGTCATTTATCTTTTACATTGTCCATTTACCTTAGAATCATTCCCAAAAATAAAAATAGTCCCAAAACATAGTCTCAGTCTTGGACGTCATGTTGGAATAAT
The DNA here is from genome assembly GCA_018584345.1 of Thuja plicata. Classification (NCBI taxonomy): domain Eukaryota; kingdom Viridiplantae; phylum Streptophyta; class Pinopsida; order Cupressales; family Cupressaceae; genus Thuja; species Thuja plicata. Next base: position 779,193 of record MU225899.1, read on the forward strand.
GATACATTTGGCATCAGTGAATGCACTTAGTGAAAACACTTATTCGGTTTTGAATGCTTACCGAGCTCATCACTCAACCCACAGCCTATACCGAGCATTCAGTAAAGCTCATCGATCAAACAGTTCAAACCGAGCAGTAAGGCAGTCACCGAGCATATGAGAAGAACAACAGTTACCGAGCAGACGGTAGTCACCGAGTCATCAGTCAAAGATAACTGAGAAGTCAGTTACTACCGAGTCACCAGTGGTTACCGAGTGACAATGTATCTACCGAGTCACCGTAGCTACCGAGTTCCAAGCTACACTTCGGGACTAGTATGGACCGAGCTTCTACTCTTACCGAGAGCATGACGATGTCGAGTATTGTAGTGGATGCCGAGTATCAGAAGATCACCGAGCCAGCTTGAGGAACCTAGCTTCTACCGACTCAGAAATATTTTGTTCACCTATGTGAGGCCGACTTAGAAATAAGTTTATGTTATTAATTTGTATGAGGCCGACCTTGTAACATGTAAATTGTAATTATGGACGGTATATATATGTAATGTATTATACCATCTCATAGTGTGGAATTATGTGA
>MU225899.1:788236-813382 GCA_018584345.1 Thuja plicata
GTGAAGGATCTTGTAAGAGAGTGTAAGAGGGTGTAAGAGTTTTATTCCAATGAAACACTTTTAGAAAGTGTAAGAAGGTGTCATCATGGGTGTAAGAAACCTTGTTGGCACCAAATAAGGATTATTTAGAAAAGACAATTTTTAGAAATTTGCTCACACACGTGAGTAAATAATTAGGACCAATTGGTGTAGGAATCTAGAAATTAGCCTAATTAACCTTAGTTAATTAGTGAATAGGTTTATTTGGTGAGAGTGATGTGAGGTAAGGTAGGATTTAGGTTCAAATTAGCTTAATCTAAATTTAAAATTTAGATTAATTTGGTTTAATAGGAATTTAAGTCATGTGGAGGAATAAATAAATTAAAAATTTATTTAAACGGGATTAATGAAGAGGAATATATAAAAATAACATTTAATACATTAAAGGGGATAGTATTTAAATTAAATTTAAATACTAAGGAAAGTGAATCATATTTAATTAAATAAATTTAATTAAATAGATAGAAGAATATAAAAAATATAATTAATTAATTAAAATCAATTATAATGCTATGGGAATATTAATTAAATTAATATAAGGACGATTTTTGACGTCTACATTTTGCCTCTCTTTGATGCGGCGTCAAAAGTGGCGTCACGTCAAATAAAAGAAAATAAGATGCCTCAGAGAGGTCAGAAAACTTATGGTAGCGAGAGCGGAGGAGTGTGTCCCCTCGAGAAAATAATAAAAAAAATATAATTTTTTAATAAAATTTTCTCCAAAAAGTAGGAAAACAGGGAAAGCGGACCAATTGCATGGCCTGTCGAAGGAAAATGGAGGAAAAAGGAGAATCAGAACAGGAAATGGGGAGACACATGGAAGAAATGGGTCCCAAGGGGCTATAAATAGTCCATCGGGGCCCATAGACAAGTCACTTTCACTTACAAAGAGCAAAAAGAGAGAAGAAGCAAAGAGCAATGACAGTGCAACAAGAGCGAGCACAGCTGGGGGAGCACGTCTGGGTGCACCAGCGACCTGCGGATGCTAGACCGCCGGTGAGTAGTCAAGAACCTCCTAGTGTGTTACACATTTATTACTTTTGTAGATCATCTAGAGGGCAATAAATGCTCCCAAACTAGTGCGCAACGCAGATGACAGTTGCCTGACTGCCATCTGTGCAGATGGCGGTCGACAGACCGCCATCCTCGCAAACGACCAATCGACGAATGACATCTGCGTAGAAAAAGATTGAATGATCTCCGTCTAGAAGGGAAAGGGGAGGGGAAGGAGCACAACGAGACAATGATGTGTGACCACCGCCGTCTGCGCGGCAAGTGAGTGGTGGCCTAAATCATCGTCTTCGCAGACTGACGTCTGCGAAGATCCACTGGCTCCGTAGATTAGCGACATTGAAAGTTCACCGTTTGCGAGGGTCAACCATTGTTTACGTAGATTAACCAAAAAACAAAAGAAAAGAGAGGAAGAAGAGGAAAGACAAGCGTCCAGGAGTTTTTTTTGATGCCTTGGATGGGCCTGGGACATTTTTTGATGCCCCAGAATGCTATCTGATCGCTAACATTTGCTTGCTGGCTAGAGGAGGAGACCATCACATTCCAGGCGAGGGAGTGTTATCTAATGACCATGCAGCTGGAGCAGGAGTTGACAGTGGCTGAGTGGGGATAGGTGACACTGTGTGGTTTAGAGCACGTGCGACATTGGCCACATCAACAAGCGCATAATGCGCTCATGTCTGCTTTGATAGAGAGATAGCATAGCACCACCTCTAGTTTCTACTTCCTACAGGGGAAGCGACTATCACTCTCCATGATGTATGGAGGATCTACAGAGTGCCCATTCGGGGGCTTATACTAGAGTACTATGTGGAGGGATCAGAGCCATATATGAAGATGGCACTGGGTCAAAGATTTACAGATCTGCCTATTACACGACAGTGGATGTCTTGGACAGGGGCTATGACTATGGAGCCACGGCCACGGTGGTTGGCTTTATACCTAGCGGTGTTGATAGGGGGATGACTCATGCCTGATCATGCAGGCAAGGGGTTTCCCATAGGTTGGGCGCGAGTACTAAGCAGCATGGTGGAGGATGGGGACCAATACTGCTGGGGATATGTCATCCTTGGCCAGTTGTATTATGATCTACATATATGCACCTACTGCAAGGGTAGGGCACTAGGTCCCGGATATATACTCCTGCTGGTATGGGCATAGGAGCATATTGCGGTCACATGACTGATTAGACACCAGGAGACCAGAGCAGCGTATGAGCCTTATGTATTCTGATATAGGCCACTGATTAGTTATGAGGCCACAGATTCAATTGTATACTAGCGGAGGAGACTGGACGAGATGGGGGATATACTATGGGCACCCTATGCAGGGTGTGAGGCCTGGGATCATGAGATCCCACAATGGGACAGATACACTGAGGACAGGTTCTATGACTCGTATTATATGAGATTTGTGTAGATTGACTACTGGCTGTTTGGTAGGACAACATATATGATATCTAGGTACATGCCGTCTAGGGTACAGAGGCAGATGGGCCAGATTCAAGAGGCGCTATCAGACGGGTTTCCACATCCATTGGTGACCCAAGAGGTGGGGAGTGTTTGGGGTATCGGTGCAGATCTGTGCATAGTGCAAGCATCTTTCATGGGGATGATCGAGGTCCCATGGATCAGGGCTTGAGAGTCTTTACAGGATGCAGGTGTAGTACTAGTGTACGCACAGTGGTGGGCCGCACACAGACCTATTAGACTAACAGTGCCAGGAGTCATACAGGAGGATGAGCAGTCGGGGGTTGGAGGGGATGGAGGAGGACAGGATGGGGATGACGATGAGGAGGGAGGAGATGGAGGGGCCAGAGGGAGGAGAGTCCGGCCTAGGGTTGCAACATCAAGATAGAGGGGACAGGTATAGATACCTGTAGGAGGGTAACCGCCTATTGTTCCCAATGTACAGGTACAGGGGCAGGATTTGCAGGGACAGGGGCCACCACAGGGACAGGGGCCACCACAGGGGTAGGTACCACCAGCAGGCTATGTAGCCCAGGATACACACGATATATGATGACATTATTTTTCCATTAGTATACTCAGATAAAAACATAGACAAGAAAGAATTATCGACAGACAACAAGTATCACTGGCGAACCACAAGCAGTATCGGTGAATTGCAAGCATACCCGACAAGACAAAGAATTTTGAGAAAAATGCTAATTATAAATGTGACAAGCATCACCGGCGACCACAAGCATCATCGACGAACAAAAGCATCACCAATGAACACAAGCATTATCGATGACACAATTTTTAGAACAACCCGAAAGAAATAGAAAAGGCATACCCGATGATTAGTTCAAGAAGGAACACCGACGATCAAGAAAACCGACCATCAGAACTGATAGACAGATCAAGAACCTGCAAATTGTGGATATGAGTTTTACATGTCGATTAAAGCAATGTAAATATATTTAGAGAGTTTTATTTTTGATTTAAATCATATTAGATGGTCATGCATGCTCTATGTAAATGCTTTAAAAGCATCCTAACAGATCTAAAGCATATCTAACTACAGATCAAGATCAAGTTGTATATCTTGAATCTAGAGTTAACATGTGAATGCATGAATCAAAAATTTAACCTAAGCTAGTATAAATAGATGTTCATACTCAATTCTGAGTACATGAATTCTTTACAATTGATAGCCACAAAGAGCATCTAAGGAGCAAAAGGCAGGATTCATGCAAAAGATCAGAAACAGAATACATCAGTTATCAAGAACACACAGAGGCTACCGACAAGCAGATAAAGGTAATAATCAATCATGGGAGGATGATAAATAGTATTTTTGGAGCTTTATAAGATCTGTTATCAGAAATTGAAGATTGCATATTCCATCAGATCAAAGACCTATGTAGTTGCATTCTAACAAGTGGATCACATCTAAAATCCTTTTGTAGAAGGTGGACTTAACTATCTTTTGTAAATCTCTTAACAGAGTGCACAATTAACAATGTTGCTAAAGCTTCAAACAAAGTAGATCTTAATAGGTCTCTACTGTAATACTCCTAATAGGGTAGGTCTTCAGAAGTGACCAAATTGTAAGCCTTAACCGGCTCTTCTTATCTGCAGATAGTGAAGTTTGTGGGTAACAATCCCCACCGTAGTTTTCACTTCCTTAACAAGAGTTTTCTACGCTATCATATCTTGTGTCATGTGTTATCTAATTTCATGAATGTTTCTATTATTGTTACATATCAGAAAGAATGTATGATATGATTTCATATGCATAAAGAAAGATGAATAGATAAGTAAGTTTAATTTAAAACTGATGACACAGGGTTAATGGGCTAACCAAGAAATGTTTTAGAGGTACTGATTCACCCCTCCCCTCTCAGTACATCATCTCAATATAATTCCAACAATTGGTATCAGAGCTAAGTCTCTCTCTTGAAAATATTAAAGACTTGAGAGAAAAGATCAAAGCAATGGATAAGTTTAGATTGGATATGACTATTCAGAATAAGCATTTATAGATGCAAATAAACTTTGAGCAGTACAAGGCGGTGAAGATAAAGTTAAGAAAACTTCTTGATGAAAGACAGATTATGGAAACCAAGCTAAATGAGAAAGACTACAAAGAAATGGAAATACAAGAGTACTTTGAAGCAACAAAATCATCATTGAGCAAAGCTTCAAATGCATCAGTTGAAGAAATTACAAGTATGCAAGGGATCAATCTACATCTGACAGATCAAATCAAGATGCTACAAATTGGTCAAGAGACTGAAATGGTAAAAATGATTGATGTTATGAATTATGCAAGAAAAGATGAAAATTAAAGAACACTAGCGATTGATGACACAAGGAAAATTATAGAAAAGCTACAAGATAAATAATCAGAGATTCAAAGACTCACTAAGCATCACCACGAGGTCACCAACCAGATTATTCTTATGAGCCAAGAAGCAAACAAATTAAATACATAACTCATTGAAAGAATACAGATCATTGGTGAGCTAAGAGGAGAATGAGAAATTGAAGTATGAAATCAAAGTCCAGAATCAACACAATGAATTGATCAAAAAGGCTGAGGACAACAACAAACGGATGGATGACTTTCTTGATGGACAAAGAAGAGTCAACAACTACACAAGATTAGGATACAACGAGAATGGAGAACCCTCTAATCAATCTGATAAGAGGAATGCTTTCACAACTCCAAGATCCAAGAAGCTGTCATCCATTCACTGTGGAAAACCAGGCCACACCTCAAATATCTATAAAAGCAAAATGAAAGGTATTTCTCAAGCTCAATCTACCTTTATTGGTAATTGTTATAAATGTCAAAAGAAAGGACACAAGGCACATGAGTGTAGATCCAAAGTGATAAATCCAAAGAGAAAAACCTACATGGACAAATATTGTCCTACATGCAAGATAAATGGGCATACACACAAAGAATGCTGGAAAAAGAACAACAAGACATGGACTCAGAAAGAAACTGATAAAAGCTACAAACCAACCAGAGAGGGTAACTCATATGTTTGGGACTATAACACATGGGTAAATTACACAGCATGTGGAAGGTTTGGTCATATTGTAGCCAAATGTATGAGAAAATGGACCAGAAGGTCAAGAGGATGGACCAATCCAGGTATGGCATGTTTACATTGTCATAAAGTTGGACATGTGATAAAAGAATGCAAAGACTGATTGAGAGACACAAATACACATCCCAATGGAAACACCATTGATGACATCAAAAGAATGAGAAACAAGATGTGGGTAAAAGCCACAAACATTGAAGGTGCTAGTACAAGAAATGCAAGTGATGACACCCCATCCATTGGATCCGGTGACATCACTACATCTAACTAGATTGCACAAGTAAGTATGGAACTACATTATCACAAGTTCCATTACACATAGTTCATATTGTTATATAGGCATGATTAAAGATGCAATATATTGTTACTTGTTAATTTACTATAAAGCAACCATCAGTTGTTGGGCACAATCTGCATCAGTGAACACACACAGAAAATACATGCAATACTTACTGGAATGTATCGGTCATTACACAAGTTGTGTGTAACCCAACGATTATCGGTATACACTAAATCTACAAAAGCTGTTGTCACAATATCACTAACAATCATCGGTGAAGTCTCCAACACTGCTAAGCCACCCCGATACTTTGCAAAGACACTGGAGGAGTTATGAATGTATTTACCGATGGAGGCAGCCTTCATAAACCGATGAAGTTGGTAAGCATTAATGACAACTTAGGGCACCAAAAAGTATAAAAGCTCGACGGGTAAGCTCAGTTTCACACCCGCAATTTTTGAGCAGAGCAGAGCGATTTTTGTGCAGTTTGAGAAGTGACCCAGCATAAGGAATCCACAGAGCATTCAAATTTGAAGGAAATCATAGACATTCAGTAAGTTCATTTACTCACCGATAAGCACTGTTTTGATTCATAGAAAGCCCTAAATTTCAAATACAATGGCATCTACGTCTAGGGTAGAGAAAATCAAGGTTGATAAGATGAAACCTTACAGACTTGTTAAAAGAGGGGCATGTGCTAAACCAAAATATAAGTTACATCCTGAGATTACCTCTCAACCAGATGATTTAATAGCATTCTCCCAAATCCCAGCTAGGGTTTTATTGGTCAAGGACGTTAGGTCATATATACACTGTAAGATCTTAGAAATAGGAGATCTAGACCTTGATAATGCCTATAAGGCACTTTGTGATGATAGTGACAAGCTCAAAGAAGAGCATAGACATTTAGAAGTGAAAGGTCTGACAAATGCACTTCATTTCCCAAAGTTTTTCAAAACATAATGGATTAAGATTATTCTAAGCAGAGTACATAATAATGCCTTGTGGTTGAACAAACCAAAGGCCATAACAAAATATGTTATACACACAGTGATAGGCTATCCAACAACCGAAAAACCCCAGGCTCACAAACATCCTTCTATTGCAGAAGTGGAAAGGTTAACTGGTACTAAATCAGACAAGAGGGCACTGAAGGTAAACACTATCACCGACATACAGCTAAAATTTGGTGCTTGCGTAGTTGGATATAAGATATTTCAAGCTAGCAGATTGAACAGTATCTCTAGCACAGCAATGAGCACAGCCTACAAAATCATCAAATAGGGGAAGAAGATGGATCTAGTAGATATCCTATTGCATCAATTTGAGGAGAACATGTGCACCATAAGATCTTCACGGACTAACACATGTAAGTTCGGTTCCCTCATATTATGTATATTCTTCTACTTCAAAGAGTACTTTCCTTCAATAGGAAAAGTAACATGGGACACCAGTAGACCCATTACCATGCAGATTAATGAATACATTGAAACACTAGGCACAAATTTTGACAATGTTATGCATGAGTACTTTAAAGCAATTAAGGATATGCTACAAGCAAGGAATAGAATTCCTGAAAGTCTAATTGAGGAACACAAAGATGACATTTGTTTTATGGTGGATACTGAATTCACCTACATTCAAGCAGTAGTTCTAAGGAAATCTTGGCTAGATAAGCTTGATTATGAAATCAAGACTGGGTTAGCAACAGAAGAAATAAAAGCATTATTGAATGAACCCATTGACAACAAACAAATGAGGTTTGGTACTTATGAGGAAGCCAAACAAAAAATTAAGTCAACACTTGTTGTCAAGAAGGCTATAAAGCAGTCTAAGAGAGTGGTGAAAAACATAAAGAAGAACTTGAACATATCTTCTGATGGAGAAGAAGAAGAATAGGGTAAGGAGGAAGAACAGAGTAAGGAGGAAGACACTGAGGAACAACTTCCCATTGGTGAAACAATAGAGATACAAGAATTAGAAGAAGAGAAATCTGATTCACCACCTCTTCCTCCAACCAAAATGTCTAGGACAAGAAGCCAAATAGCTAAGGATACCAGTCCTTCACCTATGATAAAAGGAAAGGTGTACAAGAGGAAACATGCACCTACAAAAGTTAAACAACCACCTAGGGCACCTGCAAAAAGAAGAAAGTATGTTCAAACATATGAAGAACTAGAAGATACAGCAATGGATGAACCTGACGCTGTCAAACTAGCAAAGGAAAAGGCAAAAGTTACATCACCATCTGAAGACATTGATGACATATGTAAGTACATCTCTGAAGTTGCATCAGTTGGACATCCAAAGATTAGAAAATGGTTAAGGTGGGATGTAGAAGAACAAAATAAAATTGAAGATGCACTTATTTCCAAGATGTATAAACATTACTATGTCCCACTACACTTCGAAAAACAAGATGTACCACAAGAACTTTTGGGTAAGATATCCACTAGATTCACATTTGCACTTCATGAGGAAAAGAGGATAAGAGAAAGAGTATTAGTTTCTCTTATGCCTACTGAATCAACAAGAGAGGAAATCAAGGAAGTAATGGAGAAATATACAAAGAAATTCTCACCTAAGATGAGAGCGTATAAATTTCTTCAAGGAAAGCTTATAGAGCTAGAAGAAGACACTCACAAAATATGCAGTGGTCTACTAAAACTTCATGAGAAAAGTAGTCCTGAAAAGGAACCAATCAAAACAACAGGTCACTCAACAGTTGATTTAGATAATGAAGAAGTACACATCACAGGTTGGAAACAAACAGATGTCATAGATGAAGATTGGTGAAAAGATGGCCAACATGATCAAGTACTGGATAACACCATCCATATTAACTTGGAGGATGAAGAAGTTGCCAAAGAGGAACTTAAAATTAAAGGTAACTTAGATATAGATATGAATGATGATACATGGTTAGACAACATTGTTGACACCATTAGAGGAAAAGACCCTACAACAGATATGCAAAAAGATGAAGATATCACTGCTACAAGGGTGAATACCGATGAACAGGACAAAGCTATTGACACTGCAACTGTCAATGCACATACAAATATGCATATATTGATAGATGCTATTGATATACAGTCCAACCAGGATAAATAATCTAAGAAAGATGATGATATACCCAAGGATATGGGTACAGATGAAAATCAAGGTGCATCCAATACTCCAAAAGATACTGACACTGAAATGAAAGATGACACTGATGAGCAAAAAGATACATCAAAGGAACAACAGCAAGAGGAAGAGAAAACTACAGAGGACACCTCAAAGATGGCTGTAGAGAAAGATAAGAATGAGAATGTAAAGAGAAATGAGGAACTAAGACAAAAGGAAGACTCATCTATTGAAACACCCAAGGAATGTGAGGAGACGTCTTCACAAAATTGGCCGGTGATTACAAAACAAGTACAAATGGATGCCTCAACCTCTATACACTCACCAAAAAAATCTACATAGTCTCAAGCCTTGCAAATGGTATTACATCAATTTGCCACTGCCAATGAGCCAAAGAAGAAGAAGAAGAAAATAGTAAAGAAGGACATATTGGCTGCAACACTTGATGAGGTTATTGAAGTTCCAAACTAGGACATAACCACTTTGGACAATGACAAACTTCAAGAGTTTGGAGTACTTTGTCAAAGGAAAGTCATACAAAAGAAAATGATCAAAGAACACAGAGAAAATATGGCACTTGAAAAGGCTAAGGAGATACTCCAACAACTAGTTCTTGAAGTGAAAATTAATGAAAATACTTTAGTTAAGGAATAGGTTGCAATTCTTACCGACACTATCACAGAGCAAGGCATAGAGGCCGACCAAGAAATGGAAGAGCAAGTAGAAAAGAAGTATCAATTCAAGTTAATTGATAATATAAGAAAAGAAGTGGCATTGAACAAGGTCAAGCTCTCTAAACTTAGTGATGAACTGGAGCCAATGATTGCTGAGGAAATAACCTTAGTTTAGAAGATGTGCACATTTGACAAATTTGCAAAGGAGAACAGTGACAAATTTGCAGAAATTGATGCAAATGTCACTAAGAGTGCACAAAGCCTAACCTCAAATGCAGATAGCATTAAGGCACATCATGACACAATTATTGAGGCAAACAGGCTAAGGCAGGAAATATGGGATGCTGAGACCCAATTCAGAGGTGAGATAACAGAACTCCAAGCTCATATCTTACCAAATCTCACAATACTTTAGCAACATATTTCAGAAGCCAAAAATATAATAGCAACCCCAGAGATGTCTGTAGTTGACAACATCTATGATATTCACGTAACAATTTCACTAGAGAACATGGCTCTAGAAATGCTCAAAGAAAAATGGGAGAAGATGATGGAGGAAGTCAAGTCCTCATATTCCCACCTTTTTGGAAATTATTAAGTACCTTTGTCCTTAGAATCAAAAAAGGAGGAAAGGCAATGTATATAGTTATGTACAATACATATATTAGTTGAAAAAGAAAAGATAAAGGATATATATATATACTTACACTTACCGGCATATACATAGGGGGAGTCATTCAAATGACTAAGGCAGAAGTATACACAGGTGTACATACTAATACACTCAGTATGTTTCACATATCATGTTTTTTGATACTAATGTCAAAGGGGGAGATTGATGACATTATTTTTCCATTAGTATACTCAGAGAAAAACATAGACAAGAAAGCATTACCACCAGACAGCAAGTATCACCGATGAACAACAAGCAGTACCGGTGAATTGCAAGCATACCTGACAAGACAAAGAATTTTGAGAAAAATGCTAAGTATAAATGTGACAAGCATCACCGACGACCACAAGCATCACCGACAACCACAAGCATCATCGACAAACACAAGCATTACTGGTGACACAATTTTTAGAACAACCCAAAAGAAATAGAAAAGGCATACCCGATGATCAGTTCAAGAAGGAAAACTGACGATCAAGAAAATTGACCATCAAAACCGACAGACAGATCAAGAACCTGCAAATTGTGGATCTGAGTTTTACACGTCGATTAAAGCAATGTAAATATATTTATAGAGTTTTTTTTTTAAATCATATTAGATGGTCATGCATGCTTTATGTAAATGCTTTAAAAGCATCCTAACGGATCTAAAGCATATCTAACTATAGATCAAGATCAAGTTGTATATCTTGAATCTAGAGTTAATGTGTGAATGCATGAATCAAGAATTGAACCTAAGCTAGTATAAATAGATGTTCGTACTTAATTCTAAGTACATGAATTCTTTACAATTGATAGCCATGAAGAGCATCTAAGGAGTCGAAGGTAGAATTCATGCAAAAGATCAGAAACAAAATACATCAATTATCAAGAACACACAGAGAATACCGACGAGCAGATAAAGGTAATACTCAATCATGGGAGGATGATTAATAGTATTTTTGGAGCTTTATAGGATCTGTTATTAGCAATTGAAGATTGCATATTCCATCAAATCAAAGACCTATGTAGTTGCATTATAACAAGTGCATCACATCTAAAATCCTTTTGTAGAAGGTGGACTTAACCGTCCTTTTTAAATCTCTTAACAGAGTGCACACTTAACAGTGTTGCTAAAGCTTCAAATGAAGTAGATCTTAACAGGTCTCCACTATAATACTCCTAACAGGGTAGGTCATCAGAAGTGACCAAATTGTAAGCCTTAACCGGCTCTTCTTATCTGCAGATAGTGAAGTTTGTGTGTAACAATCCCCACCGCAGTTTTTACTTCCTTAATAGGAGTTTTCTGCGATATCATATCTTGTGTCATGTGTTATCTAATTTCATGAATGTTTCTATTATTGTTACATATCAGAAAGAATGTATGATATGATTTTATATGCATAAAGAAAGATGAACAGATAAGTAAGTTTAATTTAATTGATGAAAAAGGGTTAATGGGCTAACCAAGAAATGTTTTAGAGGTACTGATTCACCCATCCCCTCTCAGTACATCATCTCAATATAACTCTAGGATACACATGATATAGTCATAGTAGAGTGAGATAGCCTGCAGACCGAGCTGGGTAGGGTACAAGGATTATTGGTGACATCTCAGGCGATTGAGGTGAGCGCATAGGCTATGATTCAGTGACTATAAGGATTATTGGCTACAACACAAACCACAACCATCAGCCTACAAACAGAGGTAGCCCGGGTGCATGGGGAGCTGGCAACAAAGACTAATCGGGGGGATAGTGTTCAGAGAGCACTAGACATTTTATAGGCTTAGGTGGACAGTGGAGAGTTTTCTATCATAGAGGAGCATGGAGACCATGATGAGGAGCTGGCAGCAATGTCTGTGTAGATAGCAACTCTTACAACAAAGCGGAATTTAGCATGGAGACGTGCAAAGGACTATAGGGAAAACCACAATATAACACGTCTAGCAGGAAGTACATGGCAGGTTTGGGTCAGATGTTGGCCGATGCCATGGCGGCACAGAGAGAGGTAGGATGGAGAGGCCAAGAGGCCACATATTACATGGGACTTTATCATGGTGTAGTTCTAGAGGAGGCATGACAACCTATATACTCTGAGAGAGTGCAGACAGAGAGCATCGGCCGAGGGTCACAGGGATCAGTGGGGTTACTGCCACATCCCAACAGTGGTGCAGGACCATCGTGACCACCACCATGATGCTTCTTAGACCTTTTTTAGATACACATTTTTGACACATGATGTATGATACTGACATTTTTGATAGATATACATGGACTATTTTGGGACTATGGGACTTTGATTTATGGACATTTATGATGCTATATGTTATATGATGTGATGTTTATGCAGGATGTATGGATGCACTATGATGTTATATTACATATGCTATATGAGGTTTATGGCTAACATGCAGGATGAGATGAATATATGTATGATGATGCTGACGGATTTGTGATGCAGGGATGAGATGCAGATATATATAGATGTGAGATGTGATGTGTTAATGCTTATATTTTGTCATGTATGGATGCAATGTGATGATGCATAAATGTATGTATGATTTGTGAAGTGAATCTAGGATGAATGCACCCTAAAAGAATGTTATGGATTTTATTAATGTAATTAAATGAATGAAATATAATTATATGCAATGGTACTAAATGATGATGCAACTAAATGAATGAAATGCATAATGCTAATGATTAAATAAAATAATGCAACTATAAATGAGTAAGGATGAATGAACTAAATGAACAATTTAATGAATAATGATTAATGAACTAAATGAACAAATGCAAATGATTTAATGAATAATGATTAATGTACTAAAATGAACAAATGCAACTCATTAAATGAATAATGATTAATGTACTAAAATGAACAAATGAAACGAACAATGAACAATGCGACTGATAATGATTAATGAACAATGCAACTGTAGTGAATGGATGCAATATGAGACAGATGAAGACATTGTTTTTGTGTGTATAAAAATAGGTCTGATAAAATCACTTAGGTGACCGGATAGGGGAATAAATAGAAACCTTTTCCAAGAGCAAAATCATAATGCAATATGACCTAACTACAATGCAAAGACTAACTACATGATGATAGTGGGATTGATACCGTGTTAATGTTGGAGAGCACACCCTAGTTTGATATTGCAAAAGTAGTTATGCACCATGTGCTAGAAAACACAAGTGACATGGTTCCTTTGGGTGGACTAGACTCTCAGACAAATAGGTTGTTAGGAACAAGAATGCAAGATATCAGGTATGATGGATCTTATGAAATGTTACTCATGAGGAGATGCAGTACATCCATATCTTTTTAGGGATTTGAGATGCATGGATCCTGCCCCCAGTGAGGCATACATAGTCATAACCAAATATCAAAACATAAATGCACTAACAAACTATGACAAGCAGATCATACCACAAATGACATGTATTTCACCATATACTCATCATAACGAACTAGGATATAAAAGATCGAGGCTGTCGCGATAAGGACATAGTAAAAGACAAGATAAAATCAACAAAAAGACATCCTGACCAAGTGATCATTTAGTACAAAAGTTCTTGCCATGAATAATTTTGATGTAATGTTTGATAGAATAGCCGACACCGGAAGGATGCATCCTGATGGGCCAAAGACTGATTGATAAAAAATGGAAATTCATTGGCAATTGCTTGTGAATAGAATGAGCATAAGAAAGTCAACTTGTCTGTTGATTTTGTGTAAAACATTTGCAATCACTGTGTCTAGAACAAAGCTCAATGTTTTGATTTGGTAAGCTTAGTCGTGCGGGAATATTTATTGTGAAAGAGAAAAGATGGTCAAAGAACTACCTACACAAATATGGGTAGTGATGCTTATTATGAAAGGTGATGCAAACTATATAGAAAAATGGTGGAAACTGATGGTGGATCTGATTACGCATGGTGCTTGAAACAGGTTTTCACCATGGTACTTATCCATTGCGCCACCGAAGTGGTTTTCATAGATGGATAGATTTATTTCTCTTTCTCTTTTTTGATGTTCTTTTCAAGCTTTTGTATTTTTATTTTATTTTATTTTATTTTAATTTTAATTTTAATTTTTTTTCTTTTTTGATTTTTTGATTATTTTTGCTTTTTTCTTGCTTTTTGAATTTTCTGCTTTTCTAATTTTTTGGATTTTTGAAAATTTCTACTATACAACAGACTACAGACTGATCAAGCATAGAAGCGCTTGAGATGTACAATATTTACAGGATCAGGGAGTGGATCTCCCTCTGGTGATGCAATCTGATAGGCACCTGAACCATACTTTGCTATAACAATGAGGGGACCCAACCGGTTAGGTTCAAACTTCCCTTTCTTCTCACGGTTCTGGAGGTTCTTCATATTATGCTGTAGGTTAAGATCACCAACTTCAAACTAACAAGGCTTGATCCTTTTGTTGAATTGAAGGCAAAGGTGATTTTGATACATGAGGAGGTGGTCTAGGGAATTAAGGCATCTCTCATCAAGGAGTTCCAACTCTTGCAAGAAGGAAACTCTATATTCTTCTTCGGACAATAGATTCTTGAGAGAGATTCTAAGGGAAGGGAGCTCAATTTCAATGGGTAGAATAGCCTCAGTACCATAAACAAGGGAAAAGGGAGTGGCTCCCATGGGGGTTCAAATGGAGGTGAGGTAAGCCCAAAGGGTAGGATTGAGGTGAAGGTGCCAATCATGGCCAGCTTCATTGACTATTTTCTTAAGGATTTTGAGGATGGTTTTATTCATATCCTCAGCTTGACCGTTGCTTTGGGGAAAGTACTTAGAAGAGGTATGGTGGGTAATGCTAAATTTCCTACATAGCTCTATGACATTCTTGTTCTTAAAAGGTCCTCCATTATCAGTAATAATGTCCTGAGGAATGCCATAGCGACATATAAGATAGTTCAAAATAAACTTCAAAATTTGTTTTCCAGTAGTGTAGGTGAGAGGAACAACTTTGACCCACTTGGTAAAGTACTTTGTAGCAGCTAGGATGTATTTATGGCCATTTGATGAATTAGGGAAAATCTGGCCAACGAGGTCGAGACCCCAGCTGAAAAAAGGCCAAGGGGTGATGGTGGGCTGGAGGGATTGGGAGGGAGCATGTATCAAATTGCCATGCCACTAACAAGGTACACACTTCTTCACATAGTTGTAGGCATCTTGCTCCATAGTAGGCTAGTAATATCTAGTTCATAACAACTTTTTGGCCAAAGTAAGTCCACTAGAGTGGGCCCTATAGATTCCTTAATGTACCTCCTCTAGGGACGTTTGTGCTTCATCAAAATTTAGACACCTTAAAATAGTTCCATCAAAATGCTTTCAGAATAGGGTATCGACAAGGATTGTGTATCGGGAAGTGCAGTGAATGAAGGTTTTACGTTGATTGGGGGTTAAAGTAAGTGGGGTATGTCCATCATGAAGGTAGGAATATACTTCTTGGTACCATGGGGAATTGGGATCAGTAATTTTGCACACCATTTCAAAATTTGGTTTGTCATAGGCAGGGACCGTAAGATTCTCAAAAAGAAACTCACACCGTGCGTTGTGTTCTGGCATAGTGATCAAGGACCCAATTGTTCCATGGCATCTGCTACTTTGTTGTTAATGTGAGGGATCTATTGGAAGATTAGCTCAGTGAAATGCATCTTGAGATCTTCAACTGTTTGGCGATAGGGAAGCAACTTGTCATCCTTCATTTGATATTCATCCATAACTTGTTTGATAACCAATTATGAATCACCAAGCACCAATAAAGTGAGAATCTTCCATTGTATGGCCTATCAAAGTCCAAGTATGAGGGCTTCATACTTTGCAATTTTGTCGGTACAAGGAAACTGCAATTTGAAAGATTTAGGGATAAGATCCCCTTTTGGTGTAACAAACAAGATTCCTGCCCCTGATCCTTTCTGAGTGAAGGATCCATCAAAATAAAGTTTCCATTGTGGACTAGAGGCAAGATTAAGGACTGATTCATCTGGGAAATTTGTGATTAGAGGATTTTTACCATCAACAGGTGCTTCAATTAACTGATCTTCAATTACTTGTCCTTTGATAGCTTTTTGATCCACATAAACAATGTCAAACTCACTAAGGATCATGACCCATTTTTCTATATGACTAGTAAGAGCAGCGCATGCCAGGAGATATTTGAGTGGATCAATTTTAGCAACAAGATGAATCTTATGATTAAGCATATAATGTCATAGTTTCTGTGTACAGAAAATAATGGCCAAACATGCCTTCTCAATTAGGGAATAATTCAACTCATAGCCAATAAGAGTCATGCTAAGATAGTAAATTTCTCACTCTTTGCTGGTATCATCCAATTGTGCCAAGAGGGCTCCCAATGTGACCTCTATAGCAGATATGTACAAAATTAGAGGATGACCAGCAACATGTGGTACCAACATAGGTGGATTAGCCAAATAGCCTTTTAGTTTCTCAAATGCATTTTGACACAAGCAATCCCACTGAAACTTGATATTCTTGCATAGGAGATGGGAGAATGGGTGCACCTTATCTGCTAGTTGTGACATGAATCTTTTGATTGATGGTAGTTTTCCTTGTAAAATATGTAATTGCTTCAATATTTTGGGTGGTGGCATCTCTAGGATTGCTTTCACTTTCTTTGGATCAACTTCTATTCCATGTCGTGACACAATGTATCCCAACAGCTTACTAGACTGTACTCCAAAAACACACTTCTTAGGATTCAACCTAAGCTTATACTTCTCCAATCTCTCAAAGATGGTAGGAACGATAGGAATATGTGATTCCCTTATTTTGGATTTGCCTAAAAGATCATCCACATAATCTTCCATGATGACATGCAAAAGGTCATGAAAGATGGTAGTCATTGCTCGTTGATAAGTGGCTCCTGCATTTTTAAGGCCAAAAGGCATCACCTGATAATAGAAGGTGCCCCAAGGAATTGTGAATGTGGTTTTGTGCTAATCTTTTGGTGCTATCCTGATCTGATTGCAACCTAAGAAGCCATCCATAAGTGACAAAATTTCATGTCCTACCGTCAAATCCACTATAATGTCAATATTTGGGAGTGGAAAATCATCCTTGGGACATGCGAGGTTTATATCTGTAAAATCCATGTAGATGTGAATGCCCCCAATAGGATTACCTACTGGTAGAATATTAGAAACCCATTCAGGATAATCAATTGGTCTGATTACTTCAGCGTCCAGCATCTTCTGAAGCTCTACTTTGAGTACCAATGCGACTTGAGGATGCATCTTGCAAAGTTTCTGCTTAACAGGTTTTACACTTGGATCTACAAAAAGATGATGCATGAAAAGATCTATATTGAGCCCAGGCATGTCTTTGTAGGTCCAGGAAAAGTTGATTTTATGTTTATGCAAGAATGCTGTCATGTCTTTGTTTTCTTGATCGCTGGGAGAAACTCAATGTAGGTGATGTGCGGATCTTCTTCCGTGCCTAGGTTGATTGGAATAGTATCTTCAATGATCATAGAGGATGCTTCTGGCTTTGAAGATATAAACAAAAAGTCAGCCTCTCCCTCCTCTAGTGCCTCAGAAAGGTTTTCACTAGAGGAAGCATCCTTTATTTTGTCTTTTTCTGCCTCCAAAGGTGCCTGTGAGAGGTTTTCACCAGAGGATGTATTTTCATTTTTTTGATTTTTATTTTCTTTTTCAATTTTGTGACTAAGAGAGTTGACTTGGCTACCAAAGTAGGCTTGTTCACTGTAGTATATCTGATGTTTGTACTCTCAGAGATTCTGAAGTCCAAAGAGGGCTAAAACTGCCTCATCTGAATCACATACATCCAAAGCTGGTGGCGAGTCTTGCTGATCCCAGTCAATTACTTTAGGGTTTGTGAGGGGTAAACAAAGGGATTAAAGGTCAGCTTGGGTGATAGTGAAAACATGGTGTTTTTTGTTTAGGTCATCTTCAATATATTGGAAAGGAATTTTGAAGAACTCTTCCTCAATGTCTGATTTTGAGGCAGCTAGACAATAATCCTTAGCGAAGTTAGTCTTAGTTTCTATGGAACCCAATCCATGTGCTTTAGGACAGCCATTAGCTATTATGATCTTCTTCTTACCCATTTCATTATCTCCAAGGCAAGTACCATGATATCCCATGCTTTTGACAATGGGAGTAACTTTAGGATACTTTCCTTTGGGGAAAATTACTGGTCATTCTTCTTCATCATTATAGAGCCAATCAAGGACACTATATTCCATGTTTTTGTCTGATAGGGACCCCCAATGTTAAAAAAAAATTGATTTGCAGCACATAAGTGCTTTATCTTTGGAGAGGGGTAATGGTGATGGTTTTCCATAAGAATTTGGAGACAGAGGGAGTTGCCCAATACATAAAGCACTTTCAAATTTATACTCTCCCATGCCTTGATCTGTAAATGTGGATTTTGGTTCAGACAAGGAGGGTTTGTCTTCAGTAGCCTTGTCTTCAGTAACCTTTTCCTTTCCTTTGGATTGTTTAGCTAGTGTATCTGATGTCTTTTCTAGAATTAATAGAGTGTTTGAAATAGGGGTTTCTTGATTGAAATGTCGGCCAAAATCATTCAACGAACAGTAATTAGCTTATTTCCTTCCAATCTCTTGCAGTATTGAAAGGGCTCAGGATCTCCAGGAATTGTGATTTCTCTACTGTGATGTGGGAAATTTAGACATTGATGATAAGTAGAGGGTACACCTTTGATAGCGTGTATCCATGGACATCCTAGCAAGATGTTATAAGGTAGATCTAGATCCAGTACATGGCAAATAGTTTCAATTAGGACTGGGCCCACTTGTAAGGGTAGTGTGATCAAACCCTTGCTTTCTCATTCTTGATCATCATAGGATTTTATTTTAATTCATTTGTCTACATCAATGAGGTCCTCAGAAATACTGATATTATGAATCATTTTCAATATGCACAAATTTAAGCTAGATCCACCATCTATGAGGACCCGTTTTACTCTTGTGGATCAGATTTTTCATTCTGTATGGAGGGACTTATTATGCTGAGGATCAGGACCACCAAAGTCCTTATCAATGAAGACTAGATGTTCTTGTGTGGCTAGGTTCCCTATCATAGCTTTGAATTGTGCAGCATTGATGTTCTCAGGGACACGAGATTCATTTAGAGCTTTATCAAGGATTTATTTGTGAATTGGTGAAGTTGTCAAGAGCTCTAGAATGGATATCTGTGTAGGTGTCTTTCGTAACTGGGCCAATAAGTCAAAGTGCGAAGCAGGTTGAGCAGCAGTAGATGGTGCAGCTGGTGGATTTGCAGATGTAGAAGGTTTATCAACAGCTTAAACAGTGACTTTGGGTCTACGTGTAGTAGCATTACAATCAGTAGCTTTGAGGATTATGGTATTAACACGCGTGTCAGGTTCTTCAATGCGGCCACAAAGAGAGTCAAACCCAAAGATATCATTTTCACTTAAACTCCCACATGTTCGATCATGGCCTGTAATAGTATTGGTAGAATAGTCATATTGGATTGAATTTGATGCATTATTTTTATTATGAGGTGGAAAGGGTTGATTGTAGACTTTGAGTTTCGCATTAGATGAGGATGCATTCTGACCTTCAACTTCAATTTTCCCATCCTCAATGAGATCTTGCACAAAGTGTCTAAGCTTCATGCATTTCTTGGTATCATGCCCCTTGATGTGATGATACTCACAATACTCATTATCTCTATACCAAACAGGTTTGGTTGATTCTCATCAAAAGGTTGAGTATTTGGGTAAACTATCATTCCTTGATCCGCAAGTTGTTTGAAGATCACATCTAGAGGTTCTGCCAAAGCTGTGAATTGTCATCATTGTTGATTGTCGTTATTATTATTGTTGTTGTTATTATTGTAGTTTTTGTGAGGGAACAAGAATGATTGATTGTGTGGTTGTTGATTATTGTTTTGATTCTGATTGTTTTGATTATTTGGATGCTGATTTTGATTTTGGTTGTTGTTGCGATACTGATTTTGATTCTGATTGTTATTGCAATTTTTTTGATTGTTATTGTTGGATGCTTGAACATTTTGAACATGCTTGGCATTAGTCACTCCATCATTGAAAACTCCTTTGTTTTTAATCCAAAATTTTGGTTTATCATTATTGGAATGAGTATAATGTTTGATGCTACCTCTTTGCAAAAGGCCATCTTCAATGTCTTTTCCCTTCTTGACAAGGGATTCAAAGGTATCAGGTGAAGCCATTTTCATTTGGAAGGACATCTCAGAGATTAAATTTTTTGTGAAGATGTCAATTAAGTGACTATCAGGTATTTTCCATGGCATGCGATTCACAATATGTCTCCATCATTGTAAGAAACTAGGAAAGGTTTCTCTATTCTTTTGTTTGGTATTGCACAAATCACTGAGTGTTGCTTGATGCTCAATGTTATACGAGTATTGTCCAACAAACTTCTTTGCAAGATCAAAGAAGGTATATATTGACCCATAAGGAAGGGCCATGAACCATTCTAAGGTTGCACCTCCAAGAATCCTAGTGAAAAGTCTTTTTAAGTAATTCTCATTATAGGCGACCTCCTGACACATAATGTAAAACTCTTAGAGATGTTGTAGAGGACATGTTTTACCTTTGTATTTCTTGAACTTGGGCATCTCAAAGTTTGGTGGGAATGGTTGCATCGTGATAGACTTGTCAAACGGATAGGGACAAATCTCTTCAAAAGAAAACTCCTTCTTGCCCTCATTCTGTATGCCTTGTACAATGTTCTTAAGCTCATTGAATTGTTGGGTGAAGTCTAGAGTATTCTGTGTGAAAAATAGGGGTACATAACCTCCGCCTCCTCCAAATTGTGTGGTTGAAAATCCCATGGAGGTCATGCCAATGGTAGGAGGAGGTATATTTTGATAGGCTCATGACACATTGGTTACAGATGTTTTTGCCCCTAATGTTTGAAACAAAGATGAAGAAAAGGGCATGGAAACCTGCCCTATGTTATTGACATTAGCACTTTCTCCTTGAGTCATTATCATTTGAGTTCTATTATGTGTAGTATTGTTTAGCAAAGCGCTTACGATCTGTTGAATTTGTTTAGGTATCAATTGGGGTATTGATGTAGTTGTTGACACATGTGCTGATATAGGCACTGATGTGGGAGGTTTGCTAACAGGTCCCTTACCAGTGTCACATGATGATGTAGCATTTGAAGTAGAAGCCATGGCTGCAATAGCAGTGGCAGCGGCTTTGGTGACATTTTGGGTAAGAAGCGTTTCATCGAAGTCAACAGGAGCTGTGACACCATTATGAATAAGATTCAAGAATATTTCATCACTGTTATGCATAATGGCCTTCTCAACCATTTCCAAGTTGTATGGGTCTCTAAGGAAGTAATTCACTTGGGTGGGTCTTTCTTCTTGGTCCACTAATTCAGTTTCTTTGGGCACTTCCTCAGCTCGTACCCCAGTTCCTTGAAATTATTGAGTGGCAAATGGATTCTCCTCATGGGTAACAGTGTTGAATGTTGTTCGCCTCATGTTTCTAGCTTTGGATCGAGTGAAAACCATACAATGGTAGATTTAGAAGAATAGAAGACAAGGATATGTAATAAATGAAATGGAGCAAAGATCTTTGATCGTAAATTTGATTGGATTTGATTGAATTTAATTGATTAAGGATTGATTGATAATTGATTGATTGGATTGATTGATAATTGATTTAAAGGTTTTTGGAACAAAACCTAAGCATGTTAAAACCTTATGATGATAGAAACACAAAAGGATTTAAAGTAATACCTATTCTACTTGAAGATGGACATGTGATCTCAAGAAAAATGGGACATCACTAAGGATTTACATCACTTGAGATGGATTGATGGTCTACAAGCAATGTTGTGTTTGTTTAAGGATGAAGGTTTGTTATACTTTAATTAAGGTCTTTCAACCTAAAGATTTGATTTGATTTTATGGTTTGATATAATTCTCCAAGAGAAGGAAGAATGATGATGGAAGAATGGAAGAATGATGCAAAAACAAGGTGTTATCTAATCGTATTGCTTGATGGTGACAAAAGCACTGTTGATTGAAAACTTGGCCATGAAATTGCAAACTTTGTTATTGTAGAGGATTTTGTCAAGTTTATTGTGATGCTCAATCTCTTTTTTGATAGATGTTGCATATGTTGGTATTCCTTGGATTTACGGGTGGTTTCTTTTTGCTCTCTAAGGACTGGAGGTGTTGGAAGCTTAACCTTCTTATGTTTCTTGAAATTGGTCATGTCATGGAAAATCTGATTTCGGCTGAATGAATGAATGATCTAGGACAAATGATTCAAGGGTCCTATGGAAGGTTAAATTTTGAATATCTCAGCAAATTTTGAAGCTCACTGTTTTAAAGCGGAGATGAAAGTCTTAGATGCAGCTGACAATCTTTGAAGATGATGATCTGTGTAGATGGTAATTTGCACAGACAACAGATCTAGAGTAGAGATGGCTGACTATGGCTAAGGCAGTGTGTTGAAATTTTGGGCAGATTTTTGACCTTCAGTCTGATTTTGGGAAAATTTGTTCAATGGCAAGAACTGATTTCAGCACAGGCAAACCAAAAAATAATAGACACACATCTCAAAACAATCCAACAAGGGACAAAGCAACCTTGAGGGATACTAGCAAATGTGACATTAGGAAATCTTGCTTCAACTTTGTAATATCTTGTTTGTGTATGTTCAAGTGACTATTTCAAGCCACTTATGTTTTTACTGGGTCTAGCGCAATGAAGGCAGTTCAAACAGTAGCTACCTTAGGAATTTAGCTTCACATGAAATATTATAGGCCCATTGCTTGGTAGTCCTTCAGCTCACACAACTTGTCACCCCTAGAAGGGTTCCCGTGTTTTTTTCCTTTTGCCAGGTATTATTGTCATGCTATGAAGTTCTCTTTCACAACATAATACCCTGGGACATGTATGATGGGAATCTTAGGTGGAGAATCTTCCCTCCCCTTGCACTATAATAAGTCACCGTTCAGAGGTGAATCAGGTAGGCTACTAATTTATAGTTACTAGCAAGGTTTCATGGCATCCCCACAATCAGTTTGTATGGTGTGAGACACTTAAGTCTCTAGTTCAACCATGCCAATATGCTGAGGATATTCACTCAGTATGGACTACCTTTGAACATGACCCACCTGAGCTTGAAGGGATAAAGCAGACCTTTGGGTTGCACTTTATTTCTATATTGACTGAAGGGATTATCGGTTTGAGGTCATCCTCTAAAGGGGAAGCACACCCTCTAGACAAGCCTCTCTAGAAGCTTGATTACGCTAAGCTTTCTCTTCACCCAAGATCTGCGAAGGCGAGGGGAGAAGATATAGTTATAACTTAATCATAGTGTCACTTATGTTAAATGGTTTTAATCTAATGACATATAGCTCGAAAGAAGTGTTGAGAAATAATTCTTCAAACACACCAAGAAATATTCATTCCAAATTGAACCTATTAAAGCAACTATGTGTTTTTTTCTACCTAAGCAAAAGACACAATAGTATGGTTAACCATTCATGTTCAATTTATTTCCCACACAGCAAAGAGAAAAATTAGAGATGTGTGTTCATTTACCTTATGTCATTCAAGATTGACAAGGTTCATTCCTTTAACATTCAAGATTGAGTGAGTTTTTTTTTAAACCACATTCATTCCAAGACAAATGATTAGTCATACAAGTTCATTTTGATAAATTTGTTAATAATCATTAAGGAACCTGCATGAAATTTGTCAATAGTTTAGAATTTCAGATATTAAACACTGCAAAAAATCACAAAACTCAGAAAACACACAGACAACAAAGTGTCACAGATGGTGATCTGCGTAGACGGTGATCTACACAAACGGTGATTTACGCAGATAGTGATTTGCGCAAACGGTGATCTGTGGAAACGGTGATAGACCATAGATAGAAAAATCCTAACAGTCAGATTTTGTTAAAAAGAACAGACCTACTGAAACTTAAAAATAATACTTTTATCAAACTAGACAACATTTAGCTCTTAAAAACTTTGTTACTGTCATAAATCTGAGGGTTAAAAATGCTAAAAGTTGACAAAAAGTAGTTTAAACCACAACTTTTATAAGTCTTTTATAAACAGGCAGAGATGGTGAATTATAGGTGCAGACGACTGAGTTGCATAGACGGCTGAGAAGCGAAGATGATAATTTGCAAAATGGGCGACTCCAGAGTGGAGATAGATTTGTGTGAAATTTTTTTGAACTACAGAAAATCTGCAAAAAATGTTAGAAAATAAGGGACTTGGTTCCCACCGGGCATGCCAAAATGTACATGTTGGAAACCTACCTATTGGGAGCATGCTCAGACATGCAAAAATTAGAGAAATAACAATCAATAAGTTACACTAACATGTCTAAAACATACTACGAAAAATAAGAAACTCCATCATTACCTCCGATGAGCTGAACAAGGGCACCCAAGACCTTGTTGATTTGCTCTTAGAGAGGTGTGTGGGTGTGCTCTCCCAACACAATATACTAATCCCACTATGATTGATTGGTGGATGAAACTAGAATGCAAGCTAATGGATGGATGAAGAACTTAAGAACAAGTATGAAGAACTTGTCTCAAGCTATTTATCATATGCATAAAAATGATGCAAACTATACTAAGAATGATGTGAAAGATCTAATGAAAGGAAACTAAATTCATTCCATTAATCCTAACATGTAATATCTAGATTCAACTATGAACTAAAAGCATGAACATGAACAATGAACTAAGAATTCTAAAGCTATTTTAACATG
>MU225899.1:813496-827018 GCA_018584345.1 Thuja plicata
TGGATGTGATGGGTCAAAGTGTACTTAAAGTACACATGTGAAGGATCTTGTAAGAGAGTGTAAGAGGGTGTAAGAGTTTTAGTCCAATAAAACACTTTTAGAAAGTGTAAGAAGGTGTCATCATGGGCGTAAGAAACCTTGTTGGCATCAAATAAGGATTATTTGGAAAAGACAATTTTTGGAAATTTGCTCACACATGTGTGCGCAAATAATTAAGACTAATTGGTGTAGGAATCTAGAAATTAGCCTAATTAACCTTAGTTAATTAGTGAATATGTTTATTTGGTGAGAGTGATGTGAGGTAGGGTAGGATCTAGATTCAAATTAGCTTAATCTAAATTTAAAATTTAGATTAATTTGGTTTAGCAGGAATTTAAGTCATGTGGAGGAATAAATAAATTAAAAATTCATTTAAAGGGGATTAATGAAGGGGAATGTATATAAATAAAATTTAATACATTAAAGGGGATAGTATTTAAATTAAATTTAAATACTAAGGAAAGTGAATCATATTTAATTAAATAAATTTAATTAAATAGATAGAAGAATATAACAAATATAATTAATTAATTAAAATCAATTATAATGCTATGGGAATATTAATTAAATTAATATAAGGATGATTTTAGATGTCTACACCCATATCCCTAAAATCTCATGATGATCCCCTCATCCACTTATTTTCTATCGAAAATGATCCCCTTCCATCCCAAGAGAAAACCATCCTTCTAAGTTCGATCCATAATCCACCCCCAGAGAAAGACCATGATGTCCCTTATACTCCATCCAATTATCCTCTTCCATGTCAAGATCAAAGTATCCCTCCATGTCCACCACAATATCCTATCAACCCTCCATCTCCATGTTGTAATCCTCCATGTCCACCACAAGATCTTACTCTCCATGTCCATGTCATAATCCTTCATTTCCACCAAAAGATCATATCCACCCTCCATCGCCATGTCATAATATTCCATATCCACCTCAAGATCCTATCACCAAGCAAATAATTATCAAGGAAAGGGGTTAGGCCTCAATGAACAAGGTATGTTATAAACCCTTGATATAAAATAAAACCCTAATTATCATGGCCTTGGATACATAAACCACTTTGAAGATGTTGATATTCCTCAAAAATCCTACATCCTTCCATATAAACCCAAAGATACACATTCCCCATCCTTCAAATATTTTTTTGGTAATTATATCCCAAAGTTAAAGTATTTTCCCCTTCCATCCATCTTAGGTCCTTATATCCCTCCACCAACCATCCATGTCACCCCCAGTTCACAATCCACTTACCCTTTCATAAATCAAGATCAACAAAGGCACACATCCTTGAGAACCTTCCAACCATCCATCTATATGAACTCATTCAAAATGCCTTCATCTTATTCTTATCCATCGAAGAATCCCAATTCCCTTGGAATCAATTTGGATGCTAAGCATAATATCCACAAGTTTAAAAATGCACATACATCAAAGGATCAACATTTCCTATCTAAAAGACATGTAAAAGAAAATAAAATTTTGTTCCAAAAGTAAAAAGAAATGTCCAAAAGGCCACAAAGAACAATCGAAAAAAATAAAAAATAAAAAACCATGTGGATTCCTAAGTCTCTTATTGAAGAAATGCTTACAAAATAACCACATAAGAAAGAAAAATAAAAAAAAACTATGTGGGTTTCCAAGTTGTTCATAGAAGCACTGCATCCTAAAGAAAAATCAAAATTGGCTTCCAAGCTTGATATTCCAAAGGCTCCCATCATTCCTCCACATAAATATATTCCATCTTCCAAATATATTTTGGGTCCCCATGTCCCAAAATCCACTACCTTAGATACTCCATCACTTCCTCCATCTATTTTGGGTCCTTGTGTCCAAAAATCCATGTCCACTCCTCCATCTAAAACTCAAAATCTAAAATCCATTTTCTTTTAATCACTTCACCACCCCTTGAGGTATGTTCCAATGTTGATCTTGCAAAAATTTATATCCACTCATACAAAAGTCTTCGAACACCCCATGCATTATCCAACACCTACTTTCCATCCTTTCATCCACCTTATTTAATCTTATGCATAAATCCTTACCCTAGTCATCCTTATCATCCATTTCATCCCTATTTTCCATCACCCTATCAAAATGTTTGAGCATGCTTTCAATAGCCACGGTCCATTATAACACATACTTCAAGAGTACTATCCAAAGAACAAGATTCTCAATTCCTTCCTTCATGTCCTTTCTTGCATCTATTGTCTACCAAAAAGTCAAAAATACAAAAAGCAATTGTTACCTTGATTAAAACTTGGCAAACAGGAGTCTTGTGTGATAGAAAAAAAGAATAAAGAGAAATAATTTTCCCTATAGTGAAAACCACTTCTTGTGGCACCTTGGACAAGTACCATGATGGGAACTTGGCAAACGAGCGTCATTTGTAATCCATTACCCTTTTGCACTCTACACTTGGAGGAAAGATTCATTCATGTTATCCTACCTACAACAACCTCTGTGATCCCTCATTCTCCATTATTTATCACCCTATCAACCCCCATATTCGTGTTTCCACCTTTGATCATGACAAGGTTTCATGTATTATTTTGGCCTAACATTAGGCACACCCTTTAGTCCATATCCACCCCTTACTTTTTCCTCCATTTCCACCTTTGATCCTGCTTATCCTATCTCCATCCTATCCAAATCTCTCCCTGATCTTGATCAGAACTAAGGACACAAAATGCAACACATGTTTTTAAAAGCCTCTTGACATGTCCACCCTCATAGAACCCATTCAATTTGGATGTGTCAAGTCATTGCCTACATAGCCACATATCTGGTTCCTTAGCATTGTTAAACATGTTATCCCATTGTGAGATAGTCCTCGCATCTAGGGAAATCAACTATGATACCATAATAAGCTACACCCATCTATTTCCTTGCCACCAGTTCATTCATCCATTCATAATTCTTTACTCCTTTCTAGACATTGGGGCAAATAAATACATCAAGTTTGAAGAATAAATCTTGACATATGCCTTTCACCTCAATCAGTGATTTTAAAAGTCTTTGAAAAATCCAAAAAATTAGAAAAAGTCCTGAAGAAATTAGAAAAAGTCCTTAAAACAAATCCAAAAAAAAGAAAATCACAAAAAGTCCTAAAAAATCCCTAAAAATTGCAAAAACATCAAAAATCCTATAATAAAGTCTCTTTTTCAATTGCCCATTGCTGATAAATAAATATTTATGCATTTACAAGCATTGAACAAACATCAAACACAACAAGTTTGCGCTTCATAAAATAACACTTTAAACTGACAAACTTATCAACTAGTCCTCAAACAAACTAGTTAGATTGTCTTATCAATCGGTCAAGTAAAAATCAATTCTTTTGTCATATGGTCATTATGTCTTACACAAAGGGTAGATATACTCAAAGAAAATAGGCTATTCTTATGCGAGGTAACCTATTCTTGAAACCAGACATTTTTTATCCTTGTCAATGTCATTGTCAAACAATGCCTAAGACAAACACACAATTAGTATGACTGTTGACTTGTTGAGTCAAGTTGGTCTTATCTTATTTTGATTTTCAAAGGTCATGTCCCTATGCATCTATGGGATATCTACAAGTGATTAGCTATGTCAGGATTGTTCATGGATTTATTTTTCATTGTGTGTTGTTTATGCAGTGTTTGCCATGAAGTCTAAGATGACATTTTGGGTATCTATGATAGACAAGACCACATATGAGAAAAGTGTCTACTGCATAAAATATTTCATAGGAAAACAATGCTTGTGGCTACTACTGTACATACCTCAACTCTTAATTCCCATCCCCAGATGAATTGGTCAACATTCCTTGTCTATTCAGAGTGCCTATAAAAATACAAAGGGATAATCCTACCTTGATTTTTCATATCTTGGCAAGAAAACACATGTTTTGGTAAAATAAAAGTAGCTCAATGATGAAAAAATAGTTGATAAAAAAGTTGGAATGAAAAGTGGTTAATGAATTCTGGACTTTAGTTAGGGTTCGTTGGCATCTACTCTTGACATTTTCTTCCTATCTCTCAATACTAACAATTCTAATAGTTAGTCCTAACAATAAGTCAAATTAGTCAACCTATCAATATGTTAAAATGATCAAATCAATTTTTCAAATAATTCAATCAATCAATCCTCATGTGTCTTATATAGGATATGTCTTTCATGAAAGCGTACGTCATCATTTTTCTTAAAGAGGATGCATCTTTTCTGAAACCATATGTCGTGGCTTGTCTTATACATGGCATGTCTTCCTTGAAACCAAATGTTTTTTCTAGTCTTATACAGGATGGGTCCTTCCTAAAATGAGACATGATTCTTGTCAACAATATTTGTATCCTATGTCGATCAAATAGTCATCATAACCTATTGAAATTCTTCACTTCTTACTAATTATTCTTCTCTTTCATCTTTTATCTAACATTACCATCTTCTTTTAAGAGACTAGTCATGACTTTCTTGCACAAACAATCTCTTAAGTGGGCATATATTACCTTGTCATCACCTCGTTCTCTTTGGGACATACTAGGGAAAAAATTTTGTTCTTTGAAATAACGCTCAAAATTACATTGTCTCAAAGAGGGGAAAAATGTAAACACCTAAAATTATCTCATGACTACAACTATTTTACTAATGTTCATCTTAATTGATTAAATAATATTTATTATTTAATTATTTTATGTCATTCTTCCTAATATGAATTTTAAAATTATCATTTCCCCCCAATTCCAATAATTGAATGATTTTAATTAATTATTTAATTATTTAACATGTAATTAAAATTCTGTTAAAGATTCCCTAATTATTCTTCTAAAAAGTAATTAAATAGTTTTTATTATTTAATTAATCTATTTTCTTAAGTTTATTTAAATAATTATATTATTTGATTAAATATAATTCCTCCTTGTTCTTGTCATCATTAATAATTGATAATTTCAATTAGCTAACTAAGTCTTCTAAAATTAAATAAATGACCAATTTACTTATTTCCCATTTCCCCAATGCAAACTATTTCTTCTCAAATAAATAAATTTAATTAATTTATTACATGCACAATTAAATAATTTATTTAATGCTAATTATTCTTTCACTTCCACCTCCCCTAATTGTCATTGACTTACAGTCTTTCTTCCCATTTAAATCACTCTTCTATTCAATCAATTTAATTTTCTCTCCAATCAATTCAATTCACTCTCCAATCTATCTAGTCCACTTCCAATCACAAAAGTTAGCTGTCTAATCTATTTTATCATGCACCCTCTTAAATATCAATTAGTCTCACATCTCTATTCAACAAAACCAATCATCTCCCCAATCAAGCCTAATCATCTGGTCAATCAATCCTATTTATCTCCTCAATCCCACAATCTTGATTGAAGTCCAACATTCTATTTAATGAGACACAATTCTCATAATTTGCAACCACAATCTTGAATTCTCATGTTGTCAAAATTGAGAAACTTTGAGAGCCCAACACTTGCATTGTGAAAGAGAGAGCCAAGGGAGATTTTGCATATCATTTTTTTATTGTGTTTTCATCATTGATTATGTAAATGCATTTCAATTATTTGTTGTTTATTCTCTCTTGAGTTTTGGAGTTAAGATTTTCATTAACCCTGATCTTTTGTGGTTGGATCTAACTTGGTTTCTATAGATTGATAATTTTAGTCCCTCTATAGAGGGAAAAGAAATTCATGAAGATTTTTCTCTCTATTTATAGCTTCTATACACGATATGTATATTGAGGCTTTACCCATTTTTTGGTATCACAATAGTGGCAATCTTGGCCTATAATTATTTGGCACAAGAAACCTACACCAACATCCACTACTCTTGTGATTTTTTTGTGTATATATAATTTAAAAAATCCTTAACACTATTATTTCCTCAACTCATACATTACAGATGATATCCTAGTCTCTTATTAGAGGATTCTCACCAAGTAGCATATGTACACAGATGGCCTACAACATAATAGCTATTTTTTGAAGGTAGCTTTCTAAAGGCATAAGTATGTATGTGAAGGAAAAATGTATAAGAAATTTGTAGTTTAATAAATTTTTAAAGTCTGCCAATGTCATACTTAAGGATTATGCCATTGCCTTTCATTTTCTAGTTGATTGAAGAAACACCAAAGATATACCATGTCTTATGAATTAGGTTGAACCTTCCATGCTTAGTCAAGATTCTATATAGAAGTCATCAAATTACCATGTAATCTATACACCTCCATTATGTTGTTAAGCATGCAAATATACTAGTTGGTGAGGTGAATCAATATATGTTGAATTTCAACTTTAAATCTAGTACAACATTAAAACTAAAACTTAATCTTATTGTATCATTAATGTAAGCAAGTAAATGATAAATATAATCACGCATAAATATTTGTGGAAATATAGAAGGGAAAACCCATAGTGAGAATAGTTGCTTGGATATATGTCATAATATAACCTCATAAAAAATATGAAACTTACAAATTTTAATGGGCATCAACCCACCAAAGACACTGATCACCTTATAATGAATTTGCAAGCACCAACCTATAAGAGACAAAAACCCCCTAGCTCAAGAACTGGGCACCCCCCTAGCTCAAGAACTAGGCACCAAATCAGATGACGGAGCACTAATCTCCAATAAAATTAAAATTGGAATGATGTGGACCTTACAAACTAATTCTATACTATTAGCTAGATTTGATCTACTAAAAACTCTCTTTGTGTGTATATGATATACAACTTGATTTTCACACCTTACTTCATCTGTGCTCATTGAATAGGTAACTTTCACAACTCTTTCTACCAGACTCACATGATAATGCACCTAAGAAAAAACCTAGATGAACAATATATATACATAACAATGATATTTAGATTCACAAGTCAACCTAGAACATAATTACAATATCACCAAATTGGTCACTATAATCACCTAAAAATTTTCCGATGTGATCAGAGGCCCTAATCTAAAATCAAATGCTCTAAGTCCTAACCAAAGAATCAAATTCAAGGCTAATAATAATTATGTAATTGAACTAGATATTTTTAATAATATAATTCATCAAAAATCAAACATCAAAGATCACTCACCAAGAGACTTTAATTCATTAATTAATCCTAGTCATTTAAATCAAATAAAAAAAGCACATGACTAAGGATATTAATTAAAGTGAGATAATTAATTCAAACATTTACATTCCTCCACTTGACCTCAAATTCAACTCATGGACCAATGTGTTGGTTTAATGAGGGGGGGGGGGTGAATTAGAAAATAATGTATCTTAAACTCTTGAAACTTAAACTGATTCAACTCGGTAAGATAAACTTCTACAATGAACGAATCAACAATAACTTAAGATATTTTCAAACATCATGAAAAAAAAAATGCAACACATATAACACTAATGTTTAACAAGGAAACCTAGTTTGGGAAAAACCTCTGTGGGAATTTTCACTCACAAAATGAAAAACTCTTCTGAAGTATGCTCAGTTAAAAGCCAATCCTGTCAAAGATTACAATGCACATTGTTAAATGTAACCCTATCAGGGGATTTACCTTAGATCTGTTAAGATCTTAACATTTTTAGGAGTGGCCTGGAGGGCTTTGAACACTCTTTTAGAATATCACCTTTCACAAGGATTTTACAAAAAGACTGCTAAGTCCACTCGGTTAAGAGAATTTTTGCTACAAATGTTAATAAGCAAAAATATACAATTTGATCTGTAATACTGCAACTACCTCTTGTTTGATCAGATCCATTATGCACTCTATGACTATTGGCATCAATATTTCATCTCTCTTCTCTAGACTCATATTTATCCTTTTTTCTTCACCGCTTCACTCGGTAGCACATCTACACTTCAACTTGCCAGCCCAAACTTCATACGATCTTATTCTTTATATAGACTCTATTTTTGTCTCTTAATCTCATTGATTAGGTTTTGCTTCAATTAATCTCATTAATTTGATCATCCTTATGAACCAATTCAATGAATTTAATACTCAGTGAGCCACGTTAGCATCACCTTGAAACTTGCACTTTTCTTGGAAGTGAAACCATCACTTTTTCCACTTAATATTTATCATAGATCACCAAATTGATTTTTATTGAGCATAGATATGTGTAACTAACTTCTTCTTCATCCTTAGAATCTTACAAATCACCGTATCTCACCATTAAATGCATTCTTATCCTTATTCATAACAACTATTCCACTCGATAACTAATTTCTGAACTCAGTGTCTTGGCTCGCTTGGTGGTTTGGTGTCTTAGTGTGTGGTACTGATAAAAACATCACTTTTATTGATAGAATTCATCCTACTCAGTTACTAAACAATTTCCTTTTATCAACTTGCCCAATCTGCTTACTGACTTGATAACTTAAAGTGTAAACTAGAAAACAACTATATCAATATGAACTTATCATTGGTCGATCTGTATTAACTGCCCAATAAAATCATACTCTATAAGATATGGCAATTCAATATGAACCAGAAATCAGTTTCTTGACATCAATGACAAAATAAAAACTGATATAATCCTTTCTAAAATCTTATATATGTCTAATCCCAGTCTTCATCATCATCAACATCAGTTGAGTAACAATCTCCATCTTTGGCATTGATGGAAACACTATCAATTGATAATGGCATACTCTAACATCTCTATTCTATCTTTTCTCCCTCTTAGCTTTTTGATCTTTTTCTCCCTCTATTTTCATTTCTTATTCTCTCTTTTCTCTTGTAATCATCATTTAATCTCCCTTTAATCATCTTTCACTCATTCTCCCTCAATCTCTGTATTCATCAATTACTTATTCTCCCTCTTTGACAAAAATGCCAAAGGTGCATACTCCTAAAAAATTGTTTAGGCAGTGGATTATACCTTGCATGTACTAATATCTCATTCCATACATAATTATTTTTCACAACTTCAGGCATCACCTAAAGTGTGAATACTAGCATCAACTCACAAAATAGATATTCTATTGAATCCTAGAATTGGTTCAGCATGCATCTTTCTCTAGTGAATGTTGGATAGAGGTAGGAACCCTAATTTACCTCTAAGATACTCAAAAGAATCCTTTAGTAGTGGCTTGGTAAATATATCTTCTAACTGCTCCTTTGAATTCACATACTCCAACATCACATGCTTGCCTAAAACTTGTTCTCTCAAGTAATGATACTTGATAGAAATGTGCTTGGTCTTAGAATGCATCATTGTATTCTTTTATATGTTTATAAAAATAGTATTATCATAGAAAATAGTATTTGGATCAATAATCTCCTCTTGCATACCTTCAAGTAGCAGTTTGATCCATACAATGTTTGCACAATTCATAACTATAACAACATATTCAACCTTGGCAGTAGACTGTGATATACAACTTTGTTTCTTACTCAACCATGTCACTAATATTTCTCCTAAAAAGAAATCTCCTCCACTTATACTTTTCCTATCATCAATGTTTCTAGCTCAATCAACATTAGTGTATAACTTGAAATCAAAATATCCTACTTTCTTGTATAGTAGACCGAAGTCTTCAGTACCTTTCAGATATCTACATATTCTTTTGACTATAGAAATGTGTGATATCTTTGGATCGGCAAAAAATATTGCAACAATACCAACTACATGAGAAATGTCGGGTCTTTTATGTATAAGATATTGTAACTTACAAATCATTGATCAATAGAGTGTCTCATTCACTTCCTTTGACTCATCTTCTTTTGATAATTTGCATCTAGTAACCATCGGTGTTCCAACCGGTCTTGAGTCTTCCATACCAAACATTTTTAGGATCACCTTGATGTACTTTGATTGTGTGATGTAGATCCCATCCTTGAATTGTTGAATCTTTAGTCCAAGAATTTTTTTTTATCTCCCCTATCATGGACATCTCAAATTCCTTTCTCATCTCTTCAGCAAAAGATCTACATAATGTGTTATTTCCTCCAAAAATAATATCATCAACAAATATTTTAGCAATCAAAATCTTGTTATTACTATCACATTTCAAATAGATATTACTATTGTCACTAGTTCTTTGAAATCTAATCTTGATTAGATATGAATGTAACCTTTCATACCATGGTCGGGGTGCTTGTTTCAAACCATACAATTCCTTGTGTAGTTTATATACCATGTCCTTCTTAGTATTCTCTATAAATCCTTCAGGTTGTTCTATATGGACTTTTCTTCAAGAATAGCATTAAGAAATGCAGACTTGACATCCATTTGATAAAATTTCAATCCTTTGTAAGCTACATATGCTAGTAGAATTTTGACTCCTTCTAATCTAGCAATAGGTGTAAAAGTCTCACCATAATCAATACCTTCATCTTGTGCATACCCTTTTCAAACCAGCCTTGCTTTGTTTCTGATTTGATGCAGGAGCATCCTAGGGTAGTTGGCTATCCTGCATGTTTGGGAGATTTGATGGAGTTGTGTGGACTTATTTTCACATGTGAGGGATTTGGTAGAGTTGTGTGGACCTACTTAGGTCTTGGGTAATTGGTTTTGATGTATTTAATAGAACTTGGCATGGTCTTGGTTGCTTGGCATGGACTGGGAGGAGCTCGGCCTTGCTTAGGAATTTGGTGCCTATTACAGGCCATATAAGTAATTTTTCACAAAGAGTTAGAGGATTCAAATTTCAGGGATTGAAGAGGGCCTATATTTCTACCTACGGTTCAAAGCACGAGTCCTAATTCATCCAGAGCTAGGAAATATCATGATTTTACTAAGACATCAATTTTGGGCATTTAATTATTGTTGTTGGCTGACTTGTGGCATTTAATTTATGTGTTTGTATATATTTTATGTTCAGGGCCGACCTATGGCTTAGATTGGTATAATTAGGGGTTGTGGGGGAAGTCTTTAGTCATTATTCATTCATCCTGGAGAAGAGGAAGAGGTAGAGGAGCGAGTTTTGAGAAGAGCTAGTGGCTGCGGCTTGGGGGACAAGGGGATTGCTTGGTGGACTTGCGAGCACAAGTTTAGATCTTCCTTGGGGGATCCTACCAGTGTGTGGATCTGGAATAGCTAGGATTATTCATTCATCCTAGAGAAGAGGAAGAGGAGCGAGTTTTGAGAAGAGCTAGTGGCTGCAGTTTGGGGGACAAGGGGATTGTTTGGTGGACTTGTGAGCACAAGTTTAGATCTTCCTTGGGGGCTCC
The DNA here is from genome assembly GCA_018584345.1 of Thuja plicata. Taxonomy (NCBI): domain Eukaryota; kingdom Viridiplantae; phylum Streptophyta; class Pinopsida; order Cupressales; family Cupressaceae; genus Thuja; species Thuja plicata. The sequence goes on from MU225899.1 coordinate 824,720, forward strand.
TACTAGTGTGTGGATCTAGACTAGCTAGGATTATTCATTGATCCTGGAGAAGAGGAAGAGGTAGAGGATTGAGTTTTGAGAGGAGCTAGTGGCTGTGGCTTGGGAAACAAGGAGATTGCTTGGTGGGATTGCGAGCACAATTTTAGATCTTCCTGGAGGTTTCTACCATAGTGTGGCTAGAGTTTGGTTTGGATCTTGCGAGATCTTGTGGAGATCCTCTTGTAATTTCATTGTATTTGGCCGTAACCCAGAAGGCCTTACAACCGGGCATGTTGGATGAAAATATGATGATTCTATTATGAGTATTTGCATTGTGTGGTTATTGGTTGGGGGCTAGGACATCTCCATTGGGGATCCTCCTGCCTTGACCTTCATCAGATGGTATCAGAGCATAGTTGTTCTTGAGTGTGTGGACAGAGTGCCGAATGTGAGGCAGTTTACACCAAGACCTTGGGTGGAGTTTATCAGAGCATAGTTATTCCTGAGTGTGTGGACAGAGCGCCAAATGTGAGGTAGTTTGCACTAGGACCTTGGGTGGAGTTTATCAGAGTGTGGTTATTCTTCAATGTGTGGACAGAGCATCGAATGTGGGGTAGTTTGCACCAGGACCTGTAGTAAAGGTTGGATCTAGTTGGTGATTCATTGCAGAGGGTTTGTGAAGATCTTAGAAGATGGCTCTAAGAAGATTAGACCCTGCAATGATTGTAAAACTCCATGATGTGGTGGAGAAGAATATTTCAAAGACTTTTGCTCAGATGGAAGCTAGATTGACTAATCGAGTTAAGGAACGGATGGTTGAGAGTGATCCATCTTTGGATAAATTTCATAAGAGAGTTTGAGAGATCTTGAAACCATGGAGCTGGAGTCTACCGATCAGGAAGCGAGTTGTCTAGCCGGTTAGAAGACTTGTTCAAGAGAGAAGAGGGCATAGCAAGGTTGAGATGGAAGTTGGTTTTGTTGATCAGTGTGTGGAGTCTGATATGAAACCTATAGAGAAACTTGTGGTTGTTGCTGAGGAGCTTCCTAACCTTGTTGATGCTATGGTTGAGATTGGTTTTCATGATCAGTTGGTTGAGTCTGACATGGAAATTGTGGAGCACTTGGTCATGGATAATCAGGTTGCTAAGGGTGATGATCCATATGTTGGTGATATGGATGTTGTTGATATGGATGTTGCTGGTGTGGATTCACTAGTTGTTGATGTGGTTGAGGATCTACATGATATTGCAAATCTGTATGTTCCTGATGTGGACCTGTTGGTGGTTGGCATGGTTGAGGATTTACATGTTTCTCCTATTATGGATTTAAGCTTACATGTTGCTGATGTGGATTTCATGTTCAATGACATTGATGGTTTTGATAAGTTACAGAGGTTATTGGCGAGGTACTATGTTTAGTTTGTTCCTGGGAGTGAGCATGTTGATTGGATGGTTGACATTCTAGTGGTTAACAGATGGATGCAGATCTGGCTGATTTACATGTTGGTTCTATTGTCCTTGTTGGAGTGGAAGACTTTGGTGAAGATGAAGATGATTATGGATATTTCATCTAGCGTCAAAGTATGAGGCATACTTCTTTTTTGCACCTGGGGAGTTTGATGTAGGAGCATCCCAGGGTAGTTGGCTATCCTACATGTTTGGGAGATTTGATGGAGTTGTGTGGACTTATTTTCATGTGTGAGGAATTTGGTATAGTTGTGTGGACCTACTTGGGTCTTGGGTAATTGGTTTTGATGTATTTAATGGAACTTGGCATGGTCTTGGTTGCTTGGCATGGACTGGGAGGAGCTCGGCCTTTCTTAGGAATTTGGTGCCTATTATAGGCCGTATAAGTAATTTTCCACAAAGAGTTAGAGGATGAAAATTTTAGGGATTGAAGAGGGCCTAGATTCCTACCTATGGTTTGAAGCACGATTCCTAATTCATCTAGAGCTAGGAGATATCACGACTTTACTAAGACATCAATTTTGGGCATTTAATTATTGTTGTTTGCTGACTTGTGGCATTTAATTTATGTGTTTGTATTTAATTTATGTTTAGGTCCAACCTATGGCTTAGATTGGTATAAGTAGGGGTTGTGGGGGAAGTCTTTAGTCATTATTCATTCATCCTGGAGAAGAGGAAGAGGTAGAGGAGTGAGTTTTGAGAAGAGCTAGTTGCTGCGGCTTGGGGGACAAGGGGATTACTTGGTGGACTTGCGAGCACAAGTTTAGATCTTCCTTGGGGGATCCTACCAGTGTGTGGATCTGGACTAGCTAGGATTATTCATTCATCTTGGAGAAGAGGAAGAGGTAGAAGAG
>MU225899.1:827354-869535 GCA_018584345.1 Thuja plicata
GTTGGATGAAAATATGATGATTCTATTATGAGTATTTGCATTGTGTGGATATAAATCTCTGTGTTGTTATTTATATTCCATTGTGTGGTTATTGGTTGGGGGCTAGGACATCTCCATTGGGGATCCTTCTACCTTGACCTTCATCATGATTACATCTCCATGTTCATTTAGTTTGTTTCTAAAAATACACTTTGTACCAATAACATTTTTATCTTTACGTCTCGATACCAAAGTACATGTGTTGATCTTTTTAATCTGATCTATCTCTTCTTTCATAGCTTTAATCCAATCTTCATTCTGATGACATAAAGTTTTTCCATTAATTATTATGCAAAGAGAAAATAGTTGTAATAAACCATCGGTTACACTACACCAAAAGTCAAGTTTTCAATTTAGACCGAAAGTGCTAAGCAAAGGCAAACCCGACTACCCAAGTTTTTTCGTGTAAACCAACAATGCAACCTAAACATGATAAAGTAGAACCCGACAAGAGTAAACTGACAGTTGAACCCGAGGAGAAGAATACAGTGAAAACTAAGAGAATAGACAAGAGAAGAACCCGATAGATAGTTCAACCAAGGAACATCGAAAGACAATCAAACTAATTTCAGAGCAAGCCGAGCATCAGACACTGAAAGTCAGTTATATCCCAAGAAAAGTGGATCTGCCTTCCGTGTTAGATAAAATAGCTATATTATATTTATAGAGTTTTGATTTTTTTTTAAATCTATTTATTGAGGAACAAGAAACATAAATGTAAATGGTTTAATTAGTCTAACTAATTAAAAACATGTAGACTAGGAGATCAAGGTCAAGTTGTAAACCTTTGATCATAGAGTTAGGTTTGTAATATGTGAAACTAAATTAGGTCAATCTATGTTATAAATAGATGTTTTAATCATTAATTTGAGATGGATGAGAGGATGAATGTAGCCAACAAGCACATCTATGGATAAGACTGAGAGTTTCAAGAAGCAGAACAATAAAAGATGAATTTGGTTACCAAGAACCAAGAACATAGGCTACCAAGCAACAGAGGTATTAATCAATCACATTAGGTGATACATTTGTACATGTTATTTGTAATGGATCCGTAGTAAAAAATTTTTATATTGCACACACTCAGGTCAATGAGTTATTTTGTCTGTATTCTAACAAGTGTAGCAAATAGAAGAAATCCTTTCAAGAAAGGTGGATTTAACAATCCTATTGTAAATCTCTTAACTGAGTGCACACTAAACAATGTTGCTAAATCTTTTAATAGAGTAGACCTTAAATAGTCTCCACCTAATACTCCTAACAAGGTAGATCATGATAAGTGATCAAATTGTAAGCCTTAACCGGCCCCTTCCAATCAGAAAATAGTGAAGTTTTTATGGGTGCCATCCCCACCGCAGCTTTTACCTTCTAAAAGGGTTTTTTTGTGTTACCATATCTTGTGTTATGAGTCAATTACTTTCATGAATGTTTCTATGAATGTTTACATGTTTGTTAAATTTATGAATTGATTTATCTTACACAAAGATAGTATAGAATAGATGGTTGGTTATACAATTGATTACACAATGGATAAAGGTTAAAAGAGATAAAAGTTTTAGAGGTATTGATTCACCCCTCCCCTCTCAGTACACACTTCCCATTATTTCCAAAAATTGGTATCAGAGATTGATCTCTTATTTGGAAATTTTAAAGACTTAAGAGAAAAGATCATATAATGGAGAAGTATAGGCTTGAAATGAGTATTGAGAATCAAAAGTGGAAATTCAGATCTTCTATGAGTAGTATAAAGAAGCTAGAATTAAGATGAGACAACTACTAGATGAAATAAATATGATGGCATCTCACTATAATGAAACATATTACCATGAAGACGAGATACCATATCTATTTGAATCTTCAGGATCAACAACTAGCAAAGCATCAGACACATCAGAAGAAAGCATCACAAGTCTGAATGAAATCAATCAAAATCTGGATGGACAATTGAAATCTCTACAAATTGGTCAAGAGATATAGATGGTAATAATGATTTATGTCATGAACAATGCTAGACAAGCTAAGCAAGAAAGAACATTAGCTATTGATGACAAGAGGAAGATTACTAAAAAAATACAAGAGAAAGAGTCAGAAATACAAAGACTTACAAAACATCATCATGAGATTACAAATCAAATTATTCTTATGAGTCAAGAGGAAAACATAATGAATACAAAACTCATTGAAAGAATATAAGCTATCAGTGAGCTAAGGGAAGAAAATGAAAATCTGAAACAAGAAGTAATAATTTAGCAACAACATAATGAAATAATCAAGAGAGCTAAAGAAAGAAATAAAAGGATGGATGATTTGCTTGATGGAAAAAGGAGAGCCAAAAAAAAATCCGAACTAGGATATACTAAGAATGGAGAATCACCCAACCAAGATGATCCAAAGAATGTCTATACAAATCCAAGACCAAGAAAGATAACATGCAATCACTGTGGAAGGCAAGGCCACACATAAAATGTTTGCAAGAGCAAAATGAAAGGTATTCCTAAATCCACATCTTCATTCATAGGAATTTGTTATAAATATAACAAGAAAGCACATAAAGCATATGAATGTAAATCTGAGGTGAAACAACCCTAGAAGGAAACCTACATGGAAAAATACTGTCCTACTTGCAAAATGCATGGACACACATCTCTTGAATGCTAGAAGAAATAAAAGAAAGCATGGAAACCTAAAGGTCAAGAAACTACCTATCAACTAAAAAAGAGTCAGTAACAGTATGTTTGGGATTAAAACACATGGGAAAATTGTACATCATGTGGAAAATTTGGTCACATAGCTGCAAACTATATGATACAATGGACAAGAAAGTATAGAGGCTGGACTAACCCTAGAATGGCATGTCTACATTGTCATAAAGTTGGTCATATGAAGAAAGACTACAAAGAATGAATGATAGAGACCAACACCTTTTCCAATGGAAACACCATTGAAGACATCAGGAAGATGAGAAAAAAATGTGGAGGAAAGCTACAAACATTGATAAAGCTGGACCGAGCAATGCAATTGGTGACACCTTATCTAATAGATCTGGTGACATCACCACCCCCACCTAAGCAGAACAAGTAGGTATGGAACTGCATTACACCAAGTTATATTTTGCATCAGTTCCATCATACATAGTTAAAATACCAAATCAACATGTTTAAAGATGCACTATGGTATTACTTGTTATAATTATGTAAATTCAATTTCATCGGTTAATACATACCAAAATGCATTGGTGTACTTACAAAGATAATTTTTCTACACTTACCGAGAATCATCGGTTAACATATAAAATCTAAAGTTTGTAGTGTAAACCAAGATCCATTAGTAATCATGTGAGTTGATAAAATTTTCTTTTCTATACACCGAAATCTGTCGGTGAACATAACAAGTTAACAAGCTACCCTGAAGCATTGCATTTTCACTAAAAGAGAAGTTAGTGTATCACCCAATGAATCCATCTTCACACACTGAGGAGTGGTTGAGCATTAATGACTCGACTTAGGGAAAAGTATATAAATAGATGATGAAAGGGTTTCATTTCTCACCAAGCGACCAGAGTGACGAAACAGAGTGAAACCAGAGCATGAAGTGACAGATTGCAAAGAAACTCTAGCTCAATTCACAAGCACTCCAATAGAATCCTAATAGCTATAGAGTACCAACACAAACTAAGAACTCTATTTATCATTTATGGGAAAACCCTAATTTTAGAATCAATGGCAACTACATCAAGAACCACTAAGCTCAAGAGTGCTAAGAAGAACAAGATCAATCATATCAAGAATTCAACTTGTGAGAAACCTCACTATAAAATATGCCTTGAGGTTTCTTCACAAACCAACAATGCTAGATAATTCTCCAGAATACCAGCTAGGGTTTTTCTTGTCAAAGATGTGCGAGCATATATACACTGCAAGATAGCAGAGATTGGAGATCTGGAAGTTGAACAAGCTTTCAAGAAGCTTTGTAACAATGATGGCACTATCAAGGATGAGTACAAGCTGTTGGATGATATCAGTTTTGGTTACTGATCATGCTATTGATATACATGTTTTATCACTGATGTCAACACATATTTCTGTGGAGAGGACAGACTGGCTACTTGACTGACAAAAGTGTATGGATACCATACGGATGAGTCAAAATGATAAATTTAGATTTATGTAGAAGGATATGTGTTTAAATTATTCCTAAGGTCTCTTGGTTTTATGTTACATATTGCAGATGTTATAGTTGATTTGGTGAAGACTAGTTTTTGGACTTTAACTGTGATTCTGGATAGAGCAGGTCTCTGTGTTTTGGGTATATCTTTCTAGAGAAGATATTTCAGATGATGCAAGCTTATTGGTGGAAAAATGACATATGTTGGAGTAATGGGTTGAGTTTGATTATGGTTTGGTTACTGGTGACGTCAGATGTGGCATGTATTATGAAGGAGACCTATTTGCTAGCCGACTTCAGACATGTAGTGTGTAAAATGAATTGTGAGTGTGGATTGTGGATCTAGAAGCATAATTAATGGATTTTAAATGATGTTTACTTGTTATAGGTACCGTATGTAACTTAGCAAGGGGTTAAATAATTATTTTTATATTGGAAAGCCTTAATTGACCGACCTAATTAATTATTTGTGTATTTGGAAAGTTTAAGTGGCTGACCTGATGAATTATTATAAGAGGGTATATATGAGTGATCTTTTATTTTGAAAATATGTGACAGAGATTAAAGGGGAGAAGAAAAAGTGAAAGATGCAAGGATTTTTTGGCTGTTGGATGTAGAGAAGAGTGTATGAGAAGAGTACTTCATTGGAACTGACCAAGCAAAGACAGTTGCTATCAGACAACTCAATCGATTGTGTATTTTTTTTATACACTTGTTTAGATTGTAAATCCTTGAGGGTGGCTTTAACCTTCTTTGGGAAGTATGCCTTTTCAGTGAGCCTACTATTTACTTTGACTCCTAACAGGGTCTATCTCCTAACATGGACTATGTACTGTAATGTTGTAACAAGCTGCTAACAGGGCTAAATCTTTTAACAGTGATACTATACTCTCAGTACATTGTTTGCGGGTGTTAATTCCCACTGGGGTTTTACCTTTAATAGGGTTTCATCATCAAAAAATATTGTGTTATGGTGTTGGAATTTATTGTGTTAACATTTACATTTGGAGATTTCGTTTATAAATTTTAAAGTTTAATAATCTATATCACGACTAATTCATCCCCACTCTCAGTTGTCTTATGGACGGTTATTCCTAACAATTGGTATTAGAGTGTGTATTCCTTAGAGAGAAATTTTAACAGCTTGAGGTGATCCTAAATATGACTTACTACAGGAAGGATAGTCCGAAGTTTGATCCTGAAAAAATTGATAGTTGGCAGAACAAGATGAGAACACATTTGCTATGTCTGGGAATTGATTACTTGATGACCACAAAGAAGAATGAAAAGATAGAGACCGTGAATGAATTAGAGAAGGCTACTGAAGATCAAAACAAGTTATTTTCATGTAATATGGTTGCAAGGGAATCTTTGATCAACACACTTTCAGAAGGAGACTTCATAGAAGTAAAGGACTTGGATTCTACACATGAGTTCTGGTCAAGATTAGAAGCATTATATATTGGAGACAAGTTTACTAAGAAGGAAAAGTTAAAAAACTAGAAGAAAAAGATAGAATCACTGAAGATAAGAGAAGATGAGAACATTAGGGCATATGGACAGAGAATTAATAAAGTGGTTACTAGTATTAGAAACTCTTGAGGTACTTATAGTGAGGAAAAAGTGATTGTGAAGATACTTAGATCTTTGACACCTGCATATAGAACCAAAGTACAAGCTATAGATGAGATTATACCTTTGACACCAAAATTTACCAGACAGATGTTGATTGAAATTTTAACTACATTTGAGGCCGCAGAATTGAGAGAAACTTTACCTAAAGTTGAGTCAACATCCAAGGAAACCATGCACAAGAACAAAAAGACCTTATCTGGAAATGCAAGAACCGACATTAATGATATAAGAGAAGAACTTGGAGCCTATGCAGATGAATGGGAACAAATACAGGAAGAATAAAAAAGCTAGATGAAGTTGTGACATTGATTGCTAGAAGAGAAAAGAGAGGTAAGGGAAAGTTTGAAGGGAAATTACCTTTGAAATGATTTTCATATAACAAGATTGGTCATTTTGCATCTAGATGTCCTACACAAATTCCAAAGCACAAACCTAAGTTTTTCAAGTCTAAGTATTCAAAAGACAAGGAATGTTATTAGGCTAGTGAGGGTATATCTAATGATGATGATGGTGACTATGATGAAATTAGATTTATTGCTATTAAGGATGATGAACCTATGCATGAAGAAAATGGATTAGTATCCCAAGTTGAAAAGAAATATGAATGGGTTATAGACAGTGGTTGTTCACATCATATGACTGGAGATAAAAACAAGTTTGTTAGTTTGAAAAGACATGATGGTGGTGTTGTTAGATTTGGTGACAATACTCCCAAGCTTATTATTGGAGCTGGGTCTACTTCTTTGGATGGAAAGACTAACATTGACAATGTATTACTTGTTGATGGACTTAAGCATAATCTGTTGAGTGTTGGATAGTTAGTAGACAAGGGTTAACACATCTGAAGCTTCTTGTTTTATTACGAAGGTTGATGAAAATTGGTTATGGCATAAAATATTTTGTCATGTTAACTTTGATAACATTTTGAAGGCAAGTATGACAAAAGAAGTAAGAGATCTACCTAAGATTGTAAAGCCATCTAACACTATGTGTAGAGAGTGTGTTATGGGGAAGAAAACTAGAAGAAATTTCAAAAGAAAAGCTTATTCAGCAAAAGGGAAGTTGGATCTAGTATATACAGATCTGTGTGGTCCTACACGAACAAGATCATACTATGGTGAAAGGTACTTTATACTATTTGTTGATGATTTTTATAGAATGATGTGGGTTACATATTTGACAGAGAAATATTAAGCATTTGACAAATTCAAGTTATTTAAAGCAAAAGTTGAGAATGAATCTAGTTTGAAGATAAAGTGTTTGAGATCAGACAGAGGAGGAGAGTTTACATCAGAGATATTTAATACATACTATGAAGAGCAAGGAATATATAGAAAGACATCAACCCCTATAACCCCAAAATACAATGGGATAGTAGAGTGAAGAAACATAAATTTATTAGATTTTGTAAGGACTATGTTGCTGGAAGAAAATGTGTCACATGTTCACTGGAGAGAAGCAGTTGGGACTGCTGTGTACACACTGAACAAAATTTAGATCAAAGAAGGTACAAGTAAGACTCCTTATGAATTATGGTTTGATCATACACCTAATATAAAATATTTCAAAATATTTGGTAGTAAATTTTATATCAAGAGAGATGATGAGATAGGAAAATTTGATGCTAGAAGTGATGAAGGAATCTTTCTTGGTTATTCCACTAAGAGTAAAGCATATAAATGTTTCAATCTGAGATTGAGAAAGTTGATTGAAAGCACCAATGTGAGGATAGATATAAAGTTTCAGATTCAGGAAAGGATGTATGACTGTGGTCAGATTATAGAAGTGAAAGAGGTTACTACTGAACATGAAGAATCTTTGATGATTGACAATGAGATTGAAGATGAATAGAATGAAGCTACCGAGACATTGAAGACACCAAGGTATGTTAAGAAGAGTCATCTTGAAGATAAAATTATTGGTGATGCAAGCAAAGGCATGATGACTAGATCTAGAGCTAGAGATGAGATCTGTTTGATTTCTCAAGTTGAACAAAAGAATACCGATGAAGCATGTAGAGATGAATCTTGGACTAAAGATATGGAAGAAGAACTTGAACAGATAAACAAAAAAATAACTTGGGAATTGGTTCCAAGACCTAAGAAAAAAAATGTGATTGGTACTAAATGGGTTTTCAGAAATAAGATGGATGAGGAAGGAACAATGATAAGAAACAAAGTAAGACTGGTATGTAAAGGCTACTCACAACAAGAAGGCATAGACTATGAAGAAACATTTTCTCCTGTTGCTAGATTGGAAGATGTGAGATTATTTCTTGCTTATGCTACACATAAAGACTTTAAGGTTCATTAGATGGATGCGAAGTTAGCATTCTTGAAGGGTGTTCTGGAAGAAGTTTACATTGAGCAACCTGATGGTTTTCCTTTGACAGATGATAAAAACATGGTTTACAGATTGAAGAAAGCACTGTATGGACTGAAACAGGCACCAAGAGCATAATATGCAAGACTAGACAAATATCTACTTCATCTTAGCTTCAGAAAAGGTAATGTAGGTAGTAATTTATATTTGAGAACCGATGAAGATGGAATCTTTATTATAGAAGTTTTTGTTGATGATATAATTTTTGGAGGCAATGATAAGATGAGTAATAATTTTGCTAAAGAAATGGAAAATGAATTCGAGATGTCAATGATTGGTGAGATGAAATTTTTTCTTGGTTTGGAAATTAATCAGAGTAAGAATGGCATTTTTTTATATCTCAGACCAAGTATCTCAAGGAAATGTTGAAAAAGTTTGGAATGGAAGATTGTAAACTTGTTGGGACACCTATGGTGACTAGATATAAACTGACTATTAGTGACGAGACTCAAAGTGTTGTTCAGACTAAGTACCAATCGATGATTGGAGGTCTACAATATCTTACTCACACTAGACCAGATATTACCAATGGAGTTGGAATTGTGGCTAGATATCAGACAGATCCTAAAGAGACACATTTTTATGCTGTAAAAAGGATTTTTAGATATTTGAAAGGGACAATAGAATATGGGTTATGGTATGAAAAATCAGAAGATTTTAGTTTGCAGGATTATAATGATGCTCATTGGGTAGGTAATGTGGATGATAGGAAGAGTACAAGTGGCGGTGCATTTTTCCTTGGAAAAATATTGGTTTCTTGGTTGAGCAAGAAGCAAAACTGTATTTCTCAATCTACTGTTGAGTCAGAGTATGTTGCTGCTGCAATAAACTGTACACAAGTTGTTTGGATGAAACAAATGCTAAAGGACATTGGAATAATTTTCAAAGAACCAATGGTTATCCATTGTGATAACACTAGCACATTGAATATGTCAAATAATCCTATAATGCATTGAAAGAATAAACATATTTCTATCAAGTATCATTTCTTGAGGGAGAAGGTAGCAGATAAAGAGATTAAAATGGAGTATATTAGCACAAAGGAACATATAGTAGATACATTTACTAAAAATTTGCCAAAAGATTCTTTTAAATATCTTAGAGGCATGCTTGGGGTGGTGGCCCCTCCCAATGGTAATTAAATGATGCAAATGTGCAGCAGTCCAATGGATCTCAAAGCTATATCATTCTCTAGACTTGATGTATGGATCTACTCCTTAGAAGGAGTGATTGCAGGAGAACACTATAGAGTAAATTTGGGTGATCTTGCACCTGGTTGATGGATATGAAGATTTGAAAAAGATACACCTTAAAAAAGACTACAAATGATCTATGGCATTATTTTCCATTGCTGCCAAAGGGGGAAGAAATCTATGTGAAAATCCCTACTATTTTGAGAGATTTGTGTTGAGGATATTGAGAAGATTGTATTGAGAGAGAGTACTTTTGGCTTGATGCATATGGATTTTACCATATGTTGCCAACAATGCCAAAGGGGTAGATTGTTGGATGATATCAGTTTTGGTTACTGATCATGTTGTTGATATTCATGTTTTGTGATTGATGTCAACATATATTTATGTGGAGAGGAAAGACTGGCTACTTGAATGGCAGAAGTGTACGGACACCATACGAACGATTTAGAACAATCAAAGTTTGATTTATGTAGAATGATGTGTTTTAAACTTATTCCTAAGGTATCTTGGCTTTATGTTTTATATTGTGGATGTTACAATTGATTTGGTGAAGACTGGTTTCTGGACTTTAACTGTGATTCTGGATAGAGTAGGTCTCTGTGTTTCAGGTATATCTTTTTGGCGAAGATATTTCAGATGGTGAAAGCTTATTGGTGGAAAATAGACATATGCTAGAGTAATTGGTTGAGTTGATTTTGGTTTGGGTACTGGTGACGTTAGCTGTGGCATGTATTCTGAAGGAGACCTATTTGTTGTCTGACTTCAGACATGTGGTGTGTAAAATGAAATGTGAGCATAGATTGCAGATATGGAAACATAATTAATGGATTTTAAATGATGTTTACTTGTTATAGGTATCATGTGTATCTTAGCAAGGGGTTTAATAATTTTTTTTAAAAATTGGAAAGCCTTAATTGGCTGACCTAATTAATTATTTGTGTATTAGGAAAGATTAACTGGCCGACCTAATAAATTATTGTAAGAGGGTATATATGAGTGACATTTTATTTTGAATAGATGTGATAGAGATTAAAGGGGAGAAAAAAAATTGAAAGCTACAAGGCTTGTTTGGCTACTAGATGTAGAGTAGAGTTTATGAGAAGAGTACTTCAATGGAATTGACCAAGCAAAGATAGTTGCTATTAGACAGTTCACTCGATTGTGTATTTTATTTATACACTTGTTTAGATTGTAAATCCTTGAGGGTGGCTTTAACCTTCTTTGGCCAGTGTACCTTGGTAGCGAGCCTACTATTTCCTTTGAATCCTAACAAAGTATATCTCCTAACAGGGACTATGTACTGTAATGTTGTAACAAGCTCCGAATAGGGCTAAATATTTTAACAGGGATACTATACTCTCAGTACATTATTTGTGGGTGTGAATTCCCACCAGGATTTTACCTCTAATAGGGTTTCCTTGACAAAAACTATTGTGTTATGGTGTTGGCATTTACTATGTTATCATTTACATTTGGAGATTTGGTTAATAAAGTTTAAAGTTTAATAATCTATATCACAAGTGATTCACCCCCCTCTCAGTTGTCTTGTGGACTTTCATTCCTAACACAAGCACATCGAGGTAAAAGGGCTCACAAATGAACTATGGTTCCCAAAGGAGTTCAAGACCAAATGGATTTGGTTAGTACTAAGTAGGATACATGACCAAAAGTTATGGATGAATGAGCCTAAACTAATAAATAGGGATGTCATACACCCTGTCACAGGTTATCCCATAATTGATAAGGTAAAGACACTAAAGCACCTACCTAAACTTGAAATTGAGAAGAATACCAGAACTACATGGGATGGAAGAGGACTGAAGGTATCCACCATCAATGATGATGAATTAAAATTTGGAGAATCTATCTTAGGATACAAGTTCTTTCAGGAAAGTAGGATGAACAACATTACATCCAGAGAAGTGGATACAACTTACAAGATTGTCAATAAGGGATTGCAGTTGGATATGTCAGAACTATTACTCAGACAATTAGAAGAGAATATGAAGACAATAAGAAATGCAAAGTATAATTCATGTAAGTTTGGATCTATGATAATGTGCATATTTTTTTATTTCCAAGAATCTTTCCCATCTATAGGAAATGTGCAATGGGACACTACAAGAATAGTGATCATACAGATTAGTGAGTTCATAAAATAACTAGGAGATAACTTTGAGTCATTCATGGATGAATACTTGGTTGGATTCAAAGATAGAATGTAGAAGAGAGTAAGGATTCCTGAATAGTTGATTGAAAAGTTCAAAATTGACATATGTTTTATGGTAGACACTGACTATACATACATAAAGCTAGTTGTACCAAGAACAACTTGGCTATCTTCACTTGACTATAAGGTAAACATAAATCAAGCATCTAATGCAATTGATGGATTGATAAATGAGCCATTAGATAAAAAAACACCTAAGTTTGGTACGTATGAAGAAGCCAAAGAAAGGATTAAAACTGGCTTGGTTGTGAAGAAGATTGATAGGAAGAAAGATAAGATGGTTAAGAATCTAAAGAAAAGGCTATTGGTAACAGAAGAGGAAATTGAAAAGACAAAATAAATAGAGGTTCAGTCACCCATCAGTGAAGCTAAGAAGGAGAGTGACTCAGAGTCTACACAGTCAGACACACCACTGCCTCCACCAGCAAAGAAACCTAGGACCACTGCTACATCCAGGACCAGGAGTCAGACAAAAAAGGATACAAGTCCTTCACTAATAAAGAAGGGTAAAGTAAGAACCTATAAGAGGAAACCTCAAACACAAAAAGGGGACCAACAAAAAGAAGAAAGTTCCTGAGAACAAGGGAAGACATTGAGGACACTGAACAAGATGAATCTGTCCAAAAGGAAAAGAATAAGATTCCTGAAACTGTTGATGAAGTATGTGCCTCAATTATCAAATCAGGTACAATTAATGATAGAAAGATTAAGAAATGGCTAACATTAGATCCAGTGGATCAAAATAAAATTGAAGAGGCAATTATCAAATTGATGTGTATATACAAATATCTCCCAATAAAACTGATAGATAATATGCCAAAAGAACTTCAAGATAGATTATCAACAAGATGGAAAATTGCCTTGCACTCTGAGAAAGAGATTAGGGAAAGAGCCCTAGTATATATCATGCCTCCCAAATAAAAAATGGAGGAAATTAAAGAGATTATGAAGAATCACTCCAAAATGTTCTCACCAAAGTTCAGAGCCTACCAAGTGCTTCAAGGACATCTACTGGAACTAGATAGGAAGAGTGAGGATGAATGGAGAGAGATACTTGATATTCCTAAAAAGGATACAAGTCCTAAGCCACAAATAGCTCTTACTAAAAATCAATAGACAAAGGATGATCTGGCTAAGCAGAGCCCTGAACAAATTACTATCACTGATGTAGAATTGGAGAAAGAAGAATTGAACACAAAAGGCAACAAGGATATGGATGTTGTCGATGAAACTTGGTTGGACAATACTGTTATTGACAGCACCGATGATCTTGCAAATGAGGTAAATAAAGATGAAGATATTACTATTGCATCTGATCATCCTAAGGATAAAGATACATCTGTTGATGTTGCACAAGTACACATACCGAGATAGATGCCATTATTGATTCAAGAAATCAATATAATCTCATAGAAGAAGAAGAAGACCCCTGAGCTCAATACAAGCATACCCTAGGATAAGGGTAATGATGAGAAAAAATATACATCTGATGAAAAGAAGGATACAATTGATGAATAGGTATTCATCGGTGAAGAAAAAAAAGATGGAGATAAGATCTAAAAAGATGAACAAATTAAAGATAAAGAAGAAGTGCAAAAAGAGAAAGATGAGAAAGACACTAAAAGCGAAGCTAAAGAAAAAACAAAGGTTGATAAGGAGACATCCTTAGACAACTGAAAGGCAAACACTGAGCAGCAAGAAAAAGGTACAACAACACATAAGTCATCTAGTAGCACATCATTCCAAGTAGAGAAGTTGGCTATGGTTCTACATACAGGTGCATCACAAAAGAAAAAGAAGAAGACCAAGAAAAACAAGTTGGAAGTCACACTTGATGAGATCATAGAAGTAATGAAATGTGACCCAACTACATTAGATTTTGAATCACTCCAAGAATATGGAGAAATCTGTCAAAGGAAAGCTTTGCAAGAGAAGCTTAAGAAGAAGCACCGAGACTCATTGGTACTAGAGACCACAAGGGATATCTTAAATTAGATAGTCCTTGACATTGATGTTGATCAAAATGCCCCCATTCTAGATCAAATTGCCATTCTCATCGACGCCATCACAACACAAAATATAGATGAAAAAAAGATAATTAAGGAACGAGCAGAACAAAAGTTTCAATACAAATTAACAGAAAAGATCAGCCAAGAAGTGGCAGAAAATAAGGTAAAGCTTTCAAAGTTATCAAATGAATTAGATCCAATAATTAATGAAGCTATTTCCTTAATCCAAAAGCTATGCACTTTAGAGAAATTTACAAAGGATAACAATGATAAGATTGCAAATTTTGATTCTGATCTAAATGCAAGTGCACAAATTCTAACCACAGATGGAATTGCAATCAAATTGTATTATGAGAAGATCATTGAAATGAAATGGTTAAGACAAGAAATTTGGGAAGCAGAGTCATAGTTCAGAGATGAGGTTACTGAGATACAGTCTCTACTATTACCGAGCCTCACACTTCTGCAAAAACACATTAGTTCAACAAGGAAACTTATTACAACCCTGAGATGTCTGTAGAAGACAACATCTACGTCATGCATGCCAGAATCACATTAGGGCATATGGCTCTTGAGAATTTAAAGGAGAAATGGGAGAAGATGATGAAGGAAATGAAGACTTCTCACTCTCATATTTTTGATAAGCTATAGGTGTACACCTTTTACCTTACTATCAAAAAGGGGGAAAAGAAAAATGATATGTACAAAAGGGGAAAAGGAAAATATAGCACAAAAGGAAAAGAAAAGGGAAAATGAAGAAATAGGATAAAGACAAAGTGTACATACAAATATACTATACGATACCGGCATATGCATAGGGGGAGTCATGAAATGACTAAGTAATATACAAGGTGTTCATACTATACACTTTGTTAGTATTATGCACATATAAGTTTTTGATACTAATGTCAAAGGGGGAGATTGATGACATAAAGTTTGGCCATAAGTATATAAAGAGAAAAAAGTTGTAATAAACCATCAGTTACACCACATTGAAAGTCAGGTTTTTAGTTCAGACCAAAAGTGCTAAGCAATGGGAAACCCGATGACACAAGTTTTGCAGTATACACTGACAATGCAACCCAAACATGATAAAGTGGAACCCGACATTAGTAAACTAACAGTGGAACCCGACGAGTAGAATACAGTGCAAAATGAGAGAATAGACAAGAGAAGAACCTGACATATAGTTCAACCAAGGAACACTGAAAGACAGTCAAACTGATTTTAGAGAAAACTAAGCATCAGACACCGAAAGTTAGTTATATCCTGAGAAAAGTGGATCTGACTTCCACGTTAGATAAAAAAGCTATATTCTATTTATAGAGTTTTGATTTGTTTTTAAATCCATTTCTTGAGGACCAAGAAACATTATTGTAATTGCTTTAATCAGTCTAACTAATTAAAAACATGTAGACTAGGAGATCAATGTCAAGTTGTAAACCTTTGATCATAGAGTTAGTTTTGTAATACATGAAACTAAATTAGGTTAATCTATGTTATACATAGATGTTGTAATCATCCATTTGAGATGGATGAGAGGATGAATGTAGCCAAAGAGCACATCTATGGATTAAAATGAGAGTTTCAAGAAGTAGAACAACAAAAGATGAATCTGGTTACCAAGAACCAAGAACATAGGCTATCAAGCAATAGAGGTATTAATCAATCACATTAGGTGATACATTTGTACATGTGATTTGTAATAAAAAATTTTTAGATTGCACACACTCAGGTCAATGAGTATTTTTGTTTGTATTATAACAAGTGTAGAAAATAGAAGAAATCCTTTCAAGAAAGGTGGATTTAACAATCCTATTGTAAATCTCTTAACCGAGTGCACACTAAATAGTTTTGCTAAATCTCTTAATGGAGTAGACCTTAACCAGTCTCCACATAATACTCCTAATAGGGTAGATCATTAGAATTTATTAAATTGTAAGCCTTAATCGACCCCTTCCAATCTATAGATAGTGAAATTTTTGTGGGTGCCATCCCCACCATAGTTTTTACCTTCTAACAAGGGTTTTCTACATTACCATATCTTGTGTTATGAGTCAATTACTTTCATGAATGTTTCGATGAATGTTTACATGTTTGTTAAATTTATGAATTGATATATCTTACACAAAGATAGTATAGAACATATGGTTCATTATACAATTGATTACACAATGGATAAAGGTTAAAAGAGATAAAAGTTTTAGAGGTACTGATTCACCCCTCCCCTCTCAGTGCATAGTTCCCATTATTTCCAACAATTGGTATCAGAGTTAGATATGTTATTTGGAAAGTTTAAAGACTTAAGAGAAAATATCATACAATGGAGAAATACAAGCTTGACAAGAGTATTGAGAATTAGAAGCTAGAAATTTAGGTCTTCCATGAGAAGTATAAAGAAGCTAGAATCAAGATAAGACAACTGCCAGATGAAAGAAAGATTATGGAATCTTTCTGTAATGAAACATATTACCATGAAGAAGAGATACCAGATCTATTTGAATCTTTAGGATCAACAACTAGCAAAGCATCAGACTTATCATAAGAAAGCATCACAAGTTTGAATGAAATCAGTCAACATCTGGCTGGACAAGTGAAATATCTACAAATTAGTCAAGAGAGACAGATGGTAAGAATGATTGATGTCATGAACAATGCTAGACAAGATGAGCAAGAAATAACACTAGCTATTGATGGCAGAAGGAAGATTACTTAAAAACTACAAGAGAAAGAGTCAGAAATATAAAGACCTACAGAACATCATCATGAGATTACAAATCAAATTATTCTTATGATTTGAGAGGCAAACAAAATGAATACAAAAATCATTGAAAGAATAGAAGCTATCAGTGAGCTAAGGGAAGAAAATGAAAATCTGAAAAAAGAAGTAAGAATTTAGCAACAACATAATGAAATAATCAAGAGAGATGAAGAAAGCAATAAAAGGATGGATGATTTTCTTGATGGACAAAGGAGAACCAACAACAACACTGGACTAGGATATACCAAGAATGGAGAGTCACCCAACCAAGCTGATCCAAAGAATGTCTATGCAAATCCAAGACTAAGAAAGATAACATGCAATCACTATGGAAGACAAGGCCAAACATCAAATGTTTGCAGGAGCAAAATGAAAGGTATTCCAAAATCCACATCTTCATTCATAGAATTTTATTATAAATATAAAAAGAAAGGACATAAAGCATATGAATGTAAATATGAGGTGAAACAACCCAAGAAGGAAACCTACATGGACAAATACTGTCCTACTTGCAAAATGCATGGACACACATCTCTTGAATGCTAGAAGAAGAAAAAGCAAGCATGGAAGCCTAAAGGCCAAGAAACTGCCTATCAACTGAAAAGAGTCAGTAACCAATATGTTTGGGATTACAAAACATGGGAAAATTGTACAATATGTGGAAGATTTGGTCACATAGCTGCAAACTATATGATACAATGGACAAGAAAGTATAGAGGCTGGACTAACCTTAGAATTACATGTCTACACTGTAATAAAGTTGGTCATCTAAAGAAAGACTGCAGAGACTGAATGATAGAGGTCAGGACCTTTGCCAATGGAAACACCATTGGAGACACTAGGAAGATGAGAAACAAAATGTGGAGGAAAGCTACAAACACTGTTGAAGTTGGACCGAGCAATGCAATTGGTGATACCTTATCCAATGGATCTGGTGACATCACTACTCCCACCTAAGCAGAACAAGTATGGAACTGCATTACACCAAGTTATATTTTGTATTAGTCAGAATGATTAAAGATGCACTATGGTATTACTTGTTATAATTATATGAATTCAATTTCACCGATTATTACATAGTGAAATGCATTGATGTACTTAAAAAGATAAGTTGTCTACACTTACCGAGAATCATCGGTTAACATATAAAATCTAAAGTTTCTAGTGTAAACCGAGATTTGTCAGTAATCATGTGAGTTGAAAAAGTTGTCTTTGCCATACACTAAAATCTGTCAATGAACATAACAAGTTAACAAATTGCTCGAAGCATCATGTTTTCATCGAAAGAGAAGTTATTGTATCACTTGATGACTCCATCTTCACACACCGAGGAGTGGTTGAGCATTATTGACTTGACTTAGGGCAAAGTCTATAAATAGACAACAGAAGGGTTTCATTTATCACCAAGCGACTAGAGAAAAGAAATAGAGAAAAACCAGAGTAGGAAGTGACAAATTGCAAAGTAACTCCAACTTGATTCACAAGAAATCCAACAGACTCCTAACAACTATAGAGGTGAAAAGTAAGTACTAGCATAAACTAAGAACTCTATTTATCATTTACAAGAAGGACCTAATTTTAGAATGAATGGAAACAAAATCAAGAACCACTAAGATAAAGAGTGTTAAGAAGAACAAGATCAATCTTATCAAGAATTCAACCTATGAGGAACCTCACTATAAAGTATTCCCCAAGGTTTCTTCACAAACCAACAATGCTGGAGCATTCTCCAGAACACTAGCTAGGGTTTTGATCGTCAAAGACGTGTGAGCATATATACACTGCAAGATAGCAAAGATTAGAGATCTAGAAGTTGAACAAGATTTCAAGAAGATTTGTAACAATGATGGAACTATATAGGATGAGCACAAGCACATTGAGGCAAAAGGGCTCACAAATTTCCTATGGTTCACGAAGGAGTTAGAGACTGAATGGATTTGGTTAGTAATAAGCAGGATACATGACTCAAATTTATGGCCGGATAAGCCTAAACTAATAACTAGGGATGTCATACATGCTATCATCGGTTATCCCATAACTGATAAGGTAAAGGCATTGAAGCACCCGCCTAAACATGAAATTGAGAAGGATACTGGAGCTAAATGAGATGGAAGAGGACTGAAGGTATCCATAATCAATGATGATTAAGTGAAATTTGGAGCATGTGTCTTAGGATACAAGTTCTTTCAGGCTAGTAGGACGAACAACATCGCATCCGAAGTAGTGGATACATATTACAAGATTGTTAAGAAGGTGTTAGCTCTTTTTCTTGCAGCACAACCTTAAAATGACAGTATACTTATATACTTGAATGCAAAATCCTTTTTATGCAAGATAAAGGCTAATTGATATGGCATTTGATAACATCGGGGATACCTATTATCACCTCCTTCTTTTTTGAGCTCCACAAACTTAGGCATGTATTACCTATGATAGATTAATGATTCTTCAGTCAATGTTTTTAGCGGACTAGTTCATTCACTAGTTTATTATTTCTGACCTCACTGCCATGGAGATTGTAAAGATTAATTTAAAATAGAGTACTATAAGCCAGGCTATGGTCTTGATAACATAAACCAATGAGATAAGGTTTTTCATCCTTCTTCCTTTTGATTTTAGAAGGGGCAACCAAATGATCCTCTCTTCAAGGAATTGACACACTGAACTGTACCCTAAGAATACAATCACTTGAAAGGAATTATCTATTTTGCATTGTATATGATTAAGTAATTTGAAAATATTGGATTGTAAATCAATTACTTAACAAACATAAAACTAATGCCTAATCCTTGGGCTATGAGTCAATATCTTGTATAAATCTATAGTAAGGTAATCAATAAAACACTTGCAACAAAGATAGAATACCTTATAAACTATCCTCACCCTACAAATTTATCACCCAATCCTTAAACTAATGCTATGTTCCCTGGGTTACTTGAAACAATTTAATCCTTCCTTGAAGGAATTTACAAGTAACTACACAATCACCTTATGATCAGTGTATTTAAATGCCTTATAGATAAACACACAAGAACTATAACATAAATGTAAAGAGACAATTAAGATGTAGAAAAGAGATTGCAAAATATTTTATTGATGTCTCAAAGCTTCAAATACATATATATAGACAAATAGTACAAAGGTTCAGACACAATTTTAGTCTGCCTTGTAATTCTATTAAAATTTCTAACTCCCTCTCCTTCAAAAAGGTTATAGTTACATATATATAGTCTCAAATCATCTTGGAATCGTTAAGACAAGGATGCAACAAGCTTTGGATGATTTGGAGACCTAATCCTAAAAACATAGTAAAGACAAAAAACAAGAAATCCCCAAGTGGTGGATGGACAAATTTGTAGAATGAAATCAGATTTACACTTTTTCCACTCATGAAGTATTTCAATCTTTACCATTATTGTCCTCCAGTAAAGTATTTACAATCTTTACCATTATTGTCCTCCAGTAAAGTATTGCAATCTATGCACTGATTCTCATAATGGTCCAGACACTGAATGAATCAAAATATCTTGGTCATCCTGAAAACATTGCAAGTTGTATATATTATCTGGAACAACTAGTCTGGTCTTAACTTCAAGTATTGATACCCCATGTAAGGTCTGATCATCAGCTTTCAGAGCAGCATTTGCTAAGAAATCTGCCATTATATTTTTAGATCTTTCTATCCAAATTCTGTCAAAGGCATCAAAAATTTCAATCTCATCCCAAATAGCATATTTATACATATTTAATATTTCATTTTTCACTGCATATTTGGATCTTATTTGGGCTACCACGAATTTAGAATCACCATAAAATTTTAAACATTTTATTCCATGTTTAATGGCAATTTCTATCCCTAAAGATAAAGCCTCATACTCTGTTGTATTATTTGAACATTGAAAGGCTAGCAAAAAAGAATATTTGAAAGTTGTACCTAATGGAGATAAAAGTAATACAGTAGCTCCTGATCCTTCTCTTGAGCAAGCTCCATCAAAATACATTTTCCATAATCCATCATTTTGTACAGTCAAATCTTTAGCTAGAGGATCAATATTTTCACTCTGATGATGATGATCACTCCTCTATATTTTGAATTTCTCCATATCCACATCAACATAGTAGTTAATGTTAGTGTCTTCATACCACTCAATCATGTGAGGAGTCCTACCTTCTCTTGACACTCTAACATTATTTCCATTAATGTTAAAAGTAGCATATGATAAATCACTTTGTATGCTATCTCCCATTGAAGCACTCCACTTTCTAGATAGTAACATCCCATAATGTGGTGGTATGTCAACAAAAAGAACATTCATAGTTAAAACCACATCAGGACACACTGCTAATTTGTAAGGCATGGCTGAAATAGTACCAATAATAGGGAATTCCCTAGAATATATTGCTTGACATCTCCCATGAGGAGTGTCCACTTGTAATTCCATAGAATTCATAATTTCTACTGGCATGACAATGTTTGATGCTCCTGAATCAATCATACAATTTTTAAGCATCCTTCCATTAATTACCAGTGTCAGAAAAAATGGGTCTACAACCTTAGAAGAAGTAGTTGTGTTTAAGAAAATCTGAGGAATCTCAGAAATCATTACTTCAGCTTCCTTCCCTTTGTTACTTGGTCTCTTATCAACATTTTCTAGACTTTGAACTTTCACTGTAGGCACACTATTTAATAATGAAATAACCTTTTCTTTATGTTCCTTGATTCTCATCATTTCAAAAAATGGGACTTTTACAGTCATTTGAGATAAACAATGTCCCATGTCTACTGGAGTATACTTTATATATGAGGACTTTGGTTTTTCAACAGTAATATTATTTTCCTCAATCTGTATTCTCAGAGTTGGTTATTCTTTCTTAGATTTTTTATTTTCTATCTTAAGAGAAGAAGTACTTGTTTCTTGTACCTTTGCTTTTCCTTCTTGTACAACAATAGGCTCTATGGCTTTAGTTATAATCTTGACCTTAGGTTTGTTTGCACTTTCCCCAGGTCCATCTTTCTTTTGTACATATTTGGCATCTATTTTATTTTCTTTTATAAATACACCAGATGGTTGACTACCAGTTCCACCAATTGTTCTATTCCTTAAATGACAGTTGCTTCTAGCTTTGTTCACTAGATCTGTAGTAATTCTTTCTTTTTCTTCATCTAAATATTTTCTGACCAATGGAAGGTCTTGATTGTTTTGTGCATAACATCTTATATGGTCATCTGTTTCTTCTATCTCACTGTCTAATAAAATTTGTTTATGATGAATCTCTACATTTCCTTGTGAACCATATGAATCATGATTTTCAATTTTATTATCTAAGTCTACATCATGACAGGAATAGGCATTTTTCATATTATAATCACATTGCTCACTTTCATGATTCCCTTGTTCCTCATTTTCTTTCAGATCTAAGGAAACAATGCAGAAATCAAGATTATGTGGGGCTTCACAAGCCTCACACCAGAAATCATCATTGCAGAAATGGACAGTATTTCTATGCAAAGGTTCTGGAGTTCTGTTCTCAGGTTTTTCTTTTCTAGGTGGAGCAATAGGCTTCCCATCCTTAAACTGAGTTCCATAAGGATGATTTTTAATTCTATTCTGAGGATTATAAGTGTTATTATAGGAAGGCCTATTATTTTGAGGAGCCCTAAACTCTTTATATTCTAGTTCCTTTAGGTTACTCCTACTAAACCTTGGATCATCTCTCCTATTCAGTTTACCAGACACCCTTCCATTCATCTCAATATTTACTACTATCTTGTAAGCATTAGTGAGGGTTCTAGGATTTTTATCCCTAAGAGCATAAACCATTTTAGAATCAAAATCATTTAAATAGGTTGCTAGACATACCTCTTCATCCAACCTTATTTTCTGAATCAATTTATGCATTGCTGTTTGGAATTTGGTATTGAACTCAGTGACCTCTTCATTATAGTTCTTTTTGATGTTATTGAATTCATTCTGTAAAAACCCTTTATTTGTCTTATCACCATATTGATATTTAAATAACTCAATTAATTCATCCATGGAAGCAACAAAGCCATTATAAATAATTCTAAACCATTCTCTAGCATCCTCTACTAGAGACTGAACAAAAATATTCATCAATACATCATCATGAGTAATATTCAAATCATCAACAAAATCAATGAATTTTCTTAAATGTGTTTCACAAGAGATGACATTATTACCTACAAATTTTGGGAGATTTTCTCCTACATCACCCACGTATTTTGGAAATGCATTTGGGTATTCAAGAATGCCAATAAAATTAAATTGCTTATACCTTTTAGGGTTCAATGGTTTCCTTTGGAAATTATCAGTCTCTTTGAAAGTAGTTGCTTTTGTTTTGGAAGATGTTGTGTTCTCAGTTCCAGCATAAGAATATTTGGAAGACTGCAAAAAATATATATTCTTTTTCATTTCTATTGTTGCAGCTTCCATCTGAGCTTTTTCTAGCATCTTTGCCATGGTTTCCTTTTCTATTTTTAGTATTTTTAGATCAATATCCAATTTGGACATTTTCTTTGTTAGGGCCTTCTGAACTTTAGGCTCTTCAATTTTTCTTTAAGTGGTCTTTTGTTTACCTTTGTCCTTAACATTTTGTGAACTAGAAGCTCTATGAGTAGCGGGTATTTCATGGTCCTTTTGAGACCTCTCATTATTTCTTGTAGTTTGATGTCTTAAGGATCTTCTTTTAGTTCTATCAACATTTTTATGCTCATGTTTTTTCTTTCTAATTTCTTTTTCCCTCTTCATCTGCTGAATAAGGGCAAGATGTTTCATGACGAGTCTTTCCTCCTTAGCAATTTTATGAGAAGGAACCTCAGAATCTAAACTTATGATGTCTATTCTTCTTGTTCACTAGAATTGGAAGTAGCTGCAAATATTTATAATCCTCTTTCTAGAGTTTCTTCATATTCTGAAGTATTGCCTTCATAATTAAACTGATTACTACCTTCATCTCTCCTAGTAGTGTTGTCTTGGCTTCTTGGAGAAAAGTGATGTATACTGACTTGGTTTCTTTTCTTCCTCCAAGAAATATCCATTCTTGAAGTTGATGGGATTCCACCATCTAATGCAATTTCAGGATTCCCTTTCATTTTTGACCTAGTATTCATTTTGAAAGATGTTCACTTAACTTATACTGATCTCAGAGATTTAACTTTAGAGTCACCACCCAATATTTTTTTAGGATGAATGAATACTTATTAAAATGACCTTGGCAACTACAACTATGAATATACTGTCTTTGAAAACCTTAGATATTTTGAATACTTTTACCAAGACCTTACAATCTCTTTCCCCAGCAGAGTCACCAATTTGTTAGCTCTTTTTCTTGTAGCACAAACTTAAAATGACAGTATACTTATATACTTGAATGAAAACTCCTTTTTATGAAAGATAAAGGATAATTGATGAGGTATTTGATAACACTAGGGATACCTATTATCACCTCCTTCTTTTTTGAGCTCCACAAACTCAGGCAGGTATTACCTATGATAGATTACTGATTCTCCAGTCAATGTTTTTAGTGGACTAGTTCATTCACTAGTTTGTTATTTCTGACCTCATTGTAACAACTTATAAGATACCTTGGAGAATGGAATGATTAATTTAAAATAGAGTACTATAAGCCAGGCTATGGTCTTGATAACATAAACCAATAAGATAAGGATTTTCATCCTTCTTCCTTTTGATTTTAGGAGGGGCAACCTAATGATCCTCTCTTCAAGGAATCACCACACTAAACTATACCCTAAGAATACAATCACTTGAATGGAATTATCTATTTTTCAGTGTATATGATTAATTAATTTGAAAATATTGGATTGTAAATCATTTACTTAACAAACATAAAACCAGTGCCTAATCCCTGGGTTATGAGTTAATATCTTGTATAAATCCATAGTGAGGTAATCAATAAAACACTTGCAACAAAGATAGAATACCTTATAAACTATCCTCACCCTACAAATTTATCATCCAATCCTTAAAATAATGCTATGTTCCCTGGGTTACTTGAAATAATTTAATCCTTCCTTGAAGGAATTTACAAGTAACTGCATAATCACCTTATGATCAGTGTATTTAAATGCTTTACAGACAAACACACAAGAGCTATAATAGAAATGTAAAGAGACAATTAATATGCAGAAAAGAGATTGCAAAATATTTTATTGATGTCTCAAAGCTTCAAATACATATAGATAGACAAATAGTACAAAGGTTCAAACACAATTTTAGTCTGCCTTGTAATTCTATTAAAATTTCCAACTCCCTCTCCTTACAAAAGGTTACAATTACATATATATAGTCTCAAATCATCTTGGAATTCTTAAGACAAGGATAAAACAAGCTTCAGATGATTTGGAAACCTAACCCTAAAAACATAGAAAAGACAAAATACAAGAAATCCCCAAGCGGTGGAAGGACAAATTTGTAGAATGAAATTAGATTTAAACTTTGTCCTCTTGTGAGCTCTGGCAGCTTTGTCTGTAGTTGTTCAAGATAGCATCTGATATTATTTTGAGATCTAGTGACCTCCATTTTAGGCTAACCTACACTAGTCTTTTAGGATTGCTAACTTCCCTATGCTTGGAGAGAAGGTGCCATGTGTCCTTCACTCTGCATCCAAAATGTCTAAGTCCATGTCAAAAACTTTCTTTTTTTGGGGTTTTGTTATTGTGTCCCATTCTGTGACCTCTATATTAGTAGGCTAGTTGAAGCTTTGAATGTTTTGCAGCTTAGTCTTCAACCTGTCCCATTTGGCATCAGTTATGCCTTTGACATCTGTAATAAATTTGGTGAATTCAATCTCAGCCTTAAAGGCTTCATCTAAAATTTTATTGTATCTTTGTATGTCCAGCTCTCCCTTGTCAAAGATATATATGTCTTTATCAGGCATCACCTTATCAATTCTAGTGATCCATGCTCCTAAGGGCTTGATCTGATCATCCTCTGATTTGATGGAGGGTAGAAACCTATTGTATTTTGGCCCAAACATCTTCATTTTGGCCTCAACCTGATTGACTTTATCCTTAAAATATGATAAGGTAAATCCTATCTGCTCTATCTCTTCATGCACTTGGATGACTATATTTGGAAAATCATCCCTCAAAGGTTGTAATGATGCTAACCTCTCAAAAAGGTGTGTCCTTACTAACCAACTAGCATAATATGGGTTCAAAATTGTTACATAATTAATAACCTCTGCATGTAACCCTGACAGTTTATTATAAGCATCTAAAACCATATCTGCCTTATCTTTAATTATCTGTATCCTATGCTACAAAATTTCAAAAAGAGAACCGAAAATAACATCATTATGCTCTTTAATATCCACCCTTGTTTCATCAGCTACCAATTCTGTCTGGACTTCACTAATATTGACCACTTTTGGTTTTGTAGGAGAAACCTTTGGTCTTTCTTGTAATTGTTGTTTCAAATCACTGATTATTTTTTCATTGACATGGAGTTGTATTTTACACAACTCTCTATCCTATACAATTTCACTCCTCTTATCTATCATCTTTTTTATCTTCTTTGATAATTGAGCAGTTTTAGCTCCATTGAGCTGTACAAATTTTGTGAGAACTTGGGAGATTTCCAAGTCTCCTATGTTCTATACCGACCAACTAATTTGGTTCCCTTCCATCTTTTCTTCTATTCTCATGACTAAGGGCTTATCATCCTTGGGAGCTAAGATCCACATAGCCAATGCTTGGGACTTTGGATTATGTCCAAATCCCTTGATCATGTCTCCTACCTGGACCTCTGATGAAAACTTCATATCAGGTTGCCTCTATTAGAATAGTCCCAAAGGATAACTAAGAGGGGGGGTGAATCAGTTATCAGTAACTTTACTTCTTTAAATTTAGAATACAACAAAGTAAATGCTTAATCAGATAACACAATACACAACACACAATTTGATTACGGGGAAACCAAATGGTAAAAACCCTGGTGGGAATTAGCACCCACAATAAACTATACTTGTTTATAGTAATCCCTGTTTGAAGATATCTCAACCCTGTTAGGAGTTGTACTTTAAAATGTAATAAGTATAGTGACCTGGTTAAGGGTCAGACCCTGTTAGGAGTCTTTTACAAATAACCCTATTAGGGGTGGTGGACTCACTGTCCAAAAGCTCACTGCTTGATGGTGAAAGCTACAACCTTCTGTATAATAGATATGCACTATATTTGATGATGAACTATAGAGTAGACCTACTGTCTTGATCAATTCTAGTGTATTGCAATCTTTCACTTCTTCTTCACATAGACTCTTGATGAATGAACCAACTCTGATAATCTACTCTGTACATCTTTCTTATCTTTTCGTATCATTCACATTTAGCGTGTCACCTTTGACTTGCTATAAGTATCTTCCTCAAAGTATGAGATCATGAGACCTATAAGAAAACTATTCATAACATCCTTTGTCAACTCTACTAAGCACACAAGCATTATTACAACCATGCAAGTATAAACCAAATAGACACGACGCTTCACTAAGTCGGCCTCACCAATTTAACTCTAACTTTGCAATCTTCTTGAAACATGTTTGGCACCTTTGGATTAATATCATCAAGTCATAACTAATCATGAATAGACACACACATATATAGAAGATAGGATCAACACAAGAAACACGTGATATACATCAGCCCTAAACTGTTACACTTCCAGAACTGTAACTGCCAATAATAGAATTACATAACTTTATTGAAACATCATATCTGGGTCTACGTGTATGAACATAACATAATAAACATGTCAACAACATGTATCTATCCACGCAAGTCTTCATATCATCATTCTGATAAGTACATACAGAATTACTGCTATGTATTATATGTTGTCATCAATGACAAACATACAATCAATCAACTGCTCAGAATAAAATCTCCAACAATCTCCCCCTTTGACATTGATGGAAACATATGATATCAAAAACATCCTATATTCATGGTGTCCTATTTCTTTTACAATCTTCTCAATATCCTCATCAAAGATTTCTCTAAACTGCTGTAGTTCCTCTATTTGTGTTTTTGTTCCATGTATATACTCCCCCAGAGTATATTCTCCCCCTTAGTACATACTCCTTCTTACTATATACTTCCCCTTTGACATCAATGGAAAAGGGTGCCATAGTCTTTTAGGTAAATGTACTACTCCAAAAGTAGAGTAGTCAACCATTTATCAGTCACTTAATGAGTGATGTCTTTGCTGCTTCTTCTAAATAGACTTAGGAGAGGGAATTACTCCCAAATTCTCCCTGAGATACTCAAAAGTATCCTTTGATAAGGGATTTGTGAAAATATATGCCAACTGTTCTTTGGTGTTCACATAGTCCAATTTAACTTCTTTGTCTGCAACCTTTTCTCTTAAGAAATGGTACTTGATCTCTATGTGTTTTTTCTTTGCATGCATCACAGGGTTCTTAGACATGTTGATAGTGCTAGTATTAT
Organism: Thuja plicata; assembly: GCA_018584345.1. Taxonomy (NCBI): domain Eukaryota; kingdom Viridiplantae; phylum Streptophyta; class Pinopsida; order Cupressales; family Cupressaceae; genus Thuja; species Thuja plicata. The sequence goes on from MU225899.1 coordinate 855,255, forward strand.
CACAATGAATAAAAATAGGATAATCAACCTGAATGCCAAAGTCTTTAACCATATGTTTGATCCAAACCATGGTTGAACAATTTAGTGCTGCTGCAACATATTCATCTTCTGCTGTTGACTGAGAAATACAGTTCTACTTCTTGCTTATCTAAGAAACCAACCTATCTCCAAGGAACACTGCTCCTCTTGAAGTTCTCTTCCTATCATCAATACATCCTAGCCAATCTACATTTGTATACATATGAAGCTTTACATTCTCTGATTTAGGATACCATAAAACATAGTCTATAGTTCCCTTTAGATATCTGAATATCCTCTTGACTACCATTAGGTGACTCTTCTTGGGTTCAGCTACAAATCTTCCAACAATGCCAACTACATTAGATATGTCAGGTCTAGATTGAGTTAGATAAATGAGTTTATCAATCATAGATTTGTATAATGTTTTATCAACTACTGTGGAATCATCATCCTTTGATAGCTTGCTTCCTGTTATCATGGGAGTGCATACTGGCTTATAGTCCTCCATTTGGAAGGTCTTCAGTATTTCCTTCACATATTTTGACTGATTAATGAATATACCTTTATCTGTTTGTTTTACATTCAGTACCAAAAAGTATTTTATAGGACCAATCATACTCATTTCAAATTCATTATGCATTTATTTTTCAAATGTTGTACTAAGCTTGTCATTACCTCCAAATATAATGTCATCAACAAATATGGCAACTAATAGTAATCCATTAGGTGTCTCCCTTGTAAATAGGTTATAATCCGTTGCTCCTTTCTTGAATCCAATCTTGGTGAGATAACCATCAAGTCTCTCATACCAAGCTCTTGGGGCCTATTTAAAACCATAGAGTTCTTTCTTTAATTTGCATACCATGTGTGGTTCATCTAAAAGAATAAATCCTTTATCCTGTTCAATGTAGACTTCTTCACTCAAATCACCATTCAAAAAAGTTGATTTTACATCCATTTGATAAAATTTAAAGTCTTTGAATGTTACATATGCCAAAAAAAACTTAATGGCTTCTAGTTTGCTCACAGGAGAAAATGTATCAGTGTAGTCTATTCCTTCTCTTTGTGCATATCCTTTACATACCAATCTTGCTTTGTTTCTAACTACTGTACCATCTTCATTCATCTTGTTTCTGAATACCCACTTTGTTCCAATCACATTTTTGTCATTGGGTCTAGGGACCAATTCCCATGTATCATTTTTAATTATCTGATCTAATTCTTCTTTCATTGCATTCTTCCAATTAGAGTCATTACAAGCATCTTCAACACTTAAGGGTTCAATCTGTGAAAGTAAACATACCTCTTCATCTATTGCTAAACCTTTTGCTTTAGATCTAGTCAAAATACTACTGCTCTGATCTCCAATGATGTCATCTTTGGAGTGGTATCTGGATTTGAATTTTGGAACCTTAGGTGTGTCTTGTTCTTTTGTAGTCTGTGATTCTTCTCTGCTTGATTTAGGGTCATTGCATGAGACATCAATGCAATCAAACATTTATTCAATAATAGTATCTTTGTTGCTAGGTTTGGGTTCATCTTCAATCATAGGTGCATATTCATAGTACCTCTCTTGAACCATAAACTTTTCATCAATCTTAACATGTGTGCTTTCAATTATCTTCTTTAATCTCAAGTTGAAACATCTATATGCTTTTCTTTTAGTAGAATAACCAAAGAAAATACCTTCATCACTTCTGGCATCAAGCTTACCAACACCATCCTCTCTCTTGATGTAGCACTTGCTACCAAAGATTTTGAAATACTTTACTGTAGGTACATTTCCAAACCAAATTTGATAGGATATCTTATCTGCTCCTGGCCTCAATTGAGTTCTGTTGATAGTATATACTGCTGTGTTCACTGCATCTCTCCAATAGGTGTGCACAACTTTTCCTTCAATCATCATAGTGTGCGCTGTATCAAGTATGATCTTGTTCCTCTTTTCTGCAATCCCATTCTACTGAGGGGTTCTAGGTGCACTTAAATATCTTTTAATACCATGTTCTTCACAATAATCATAAAATTGATTAGAGGTCCAATTTGTTTTCAGCTGAGTTTTTCTTGCTTCTGAAGGAACTCCTTACATGCTTACCCATAACACATTCCCTGCATACTATTTCAACTAGTCTTGCAATACTTGGTAGGTCTCTAACTACCTTGACATTACTGATCTTTACTATGTTATCAAAATTGATAAGACATAGTCTCTTGTGCCATAGCCAACTATCATCTACCTTTGGAACAAAACAACTTACATCAGAATTGAGCTGAAAAATATTACCTTTTGTTTTAGAGCCTTATGTAATCATGTCTCCATCCTTGTTGTTAATGATGCACTTGTTTTATTTGAACTCCAAATGATAACCCTTGTCAAGTAGCTATCCAACACCCAGAAAGTTATGATGTAATCCATCAACACATAGAACATCATCTGTCTTGTTCTTTCCATCCGAAGTGATAGAACCTCTTCCTATGATAGGTTTAGGAGTGTTATCTCCAAATCTAACCATACCACCTTTTTATTTGTCCAACTGAATAAATCTATCTTTGTTACCTATCATATGATGGGAGTATCCACTGTCAATGATCTAATCAGTTCTGATGTCTGCTTTGGAAATTAGGGCTAGCTCTTGTTCTTCCTTTTCATCTTCAATGTCCATTTCCTCAAGAAACCTTTCCATGTCTCTAAGGGAAATGAATAAAATTTCATCTTCTCTTGAATCTTCATCAGTCACACCTTCTTCAGCATGATATTATTCCCTCTTATACTTGGGTTTGTAATCATATCTGAACTTCTTGACTCTTGTGGGACACTTAGATGCAAAGTGACCAATCTTGTTACATGAAAAGCATTTGAATGGAAGTTGTCCTTCATATTTTCCTTTACCTTTCTTTTCTCTTCTAGCAATCATAGAAATTATTTCTTCTAGTTCTTCATCAACTTCTTCTTTCTCATTATGCCTGGAAATTTGTAAGGATTTCTTACCATGGACTGAGGCCTTGAAAGCTGTTTCACTTTTAGGTTCAGTCTTTAATCTTGATATCTCAAATGTAGAGATTTTTCTGATCAATGTTTCTCTCTTGAAGTCTTGTGAGAATTGCATGGTTTCCTCTAGAATACTGATCTTGTTTTCATAGTCTGATGTTAAAGTAGTTAGCAACTTGTCCATTTTATGTTCTTCTGATATTTCTCCACCATTGTTTCTGATTCCAGAGACTGCTTCATTTATCCTCTGATTGTAAGCTCTAATGTTCTCTTTAGGTAACATCTAAAGATTGTTATATTTATTTTTCCATGTCTTCCTGTGTGTATTATTTTCTTGAATATTTCCTTCAAACATATCTTCTAAATACTTCCATATGGTATATGCTCTGTCAATCTTCTTGATTTTAGAAAATTCACTGTCAGATAAGGCGTTGATTAGGGCTTCTTTAGCAATAGCATTATGTGTAAATATATCCTTTTGTCTATTAGTAGAATCATCCTTTACAGGGTCATTCAGAGATGAAATTGCAACCTCTTGTGTATCAATTTAAAAGATCTCAAATCCAACACACTGGAGATGTGTTATCATTTTGTTTTTCCAATCCAGATAATTTTCTTCATCGAACTTAGGGCTTTCTTTTTTGAAGTAAGACATCTGATCTGCCTTAAGTTGTTAGGCTTCTTCTCCAAGGCACTTGGCTCTGATACCAATTATTAGAATAGTCCCAAAGGATAACTAAGAGGGGGGGGTGAATCAGTTATCAGTAAATTTACTTCTTTAACTTTAGAATACAACAAAGTAAATGCTTAATCAGATAACACAGTACACAACACACAATTTGATTATGGGGAAACCAAATGGTAAAAACCCTGGTGGGAATTAGCACCCACAATGAACTATACTTTTTTATAGTAATCCCTATTAGAAGATATCTCAACCCTATTAGGAGTTGTACTTTACAATGCAATAAGTATAGTGACCTAGTTAAGGGTCAGACCCTATTAGGAGTCTTTTAAAAATAACCCTATTAGGGTTGGTGGACTCACTGTCCAAAAGCTCACTACTTGATGGTGAAGGCTACAACCTTCTGTATAACAAATATGCACTATATCTGATGATGAACTATAGAGTAGACCTGCTATCTTGATCAATTCCAGTGTATTGCAATCTTTCACTTCTTCTTCACATAGACTCTTGATGAATGAACCAACTCTTATAATCTTCTCTGTACATCTTTCTTATCTTTTTGTATCATTCACATTTAGCGTGTCACCTTTGACTTGCTATAAGTATCTTCCTCAAAGTATGAGATCATGGGACATGTAAGACAAATCTTAATAACATCCTTTTCAGCTCTACTAAGCACGAAAGCATTATTACAACCGCGCAAGTATAAACCAAATAGACACGACGCTTCACTAAGTCGGCCTCACCAATTTAACTCTAACTTTGAAATCTTCTTGAAACACGTTTAGCACCTTTGGATTAATATCATCAACTCATAACTAATCATGAATATACACATGCATATATAGAAGATAGGCGCAACACAAGAAACACGTGATATAATCAGCCCTAAACCATTACACTTCTAGAATTGTAACTGCCAATAATAGAATTACATAACTTTACTGAAACATCATATCTGGGTCTACGTGTATGAACATAACATAATAAATATGTATCTGTCCATGCAAGTCTTCATATAATCATTCTGATAAGTACATATAAAATTACTACTGTGTATTATATGTTGTCATCAATGACAAACATACAATCAATCAACTGCTCAAAATCAAATCTCCAATAGCCTCCTCACCTGGTCAATAATGAATGTAGATGCCAAGTCCTAGCCTTCCACTAGAAACATTCCACTAGACTTAACCAGTTTCCTTGCCTCTTCAGGAGTCATCCTTTCAGACTTAGGATCATAATCTTGCAATTCTTGCAAGGTCTCTTCTGTCACTGGGGCTCCTCCCTCTAGTTGTAGCTTTTCCCTTACTAATCTATGTTTGTTCCAAACAAGAAATTCTTTGAATTCTTTTGTGTTAATAAACTGATCATCACTTAAAAATTCTTTCTAGTGCAATGTCCTTTCATTAGTGCAAGTCTGAAGAGGAATTTCAATTTTTGCTTCAATGTTCTTTTGCATCCTTTTTCCTTGCCTTATTTTCTTTCTCAATTCATTGTCATAATCTCTATTTCCTGGGATAAGAGCACCAATTTTGTCTCTTCTTTTTTCACTCTTTTGCTGTGAAGGCTCCCGTGTTTCAATCTTCTATATTTTCTGTGGGGGCTCATCTGTGCCTTCAGCTTCTGGGACTAAATTTAAATCCACAAAATTTTTTGCTTGCTGCTCCCCTTCTGCTGATTGATATTTAATCATTTGTTGATCCATTGGAGGTGGGCTAGGCACATAGTACTCTTTGTCACTCTCCTCTTCATTTTTTTATGAAGAATACTTCTTCTGCCTCTTGTCACTTTCATCTAATACATCTTCCAAGTTATTGCACAAGAGATTGTGTGAACCAATCATAGAATCAAGCCTCTTAGAATAGGGAAAATTAGGGAAAAACCACTAAAAGTCAATCCTTTCCTCTTCACTTGTCTTTCTAAATCAATTAATTCATTAAAATTTTTGGCTCTCAAAGCAATCTCATCATCATCCATCATATTTTTGAGCATATCTTCTTCCATACATTGCTCATGTTCCTTATTAAAAGGGATGGAAGGAGTCAATAATTTCCTTGCACTTGATATAAAACCTTCTGAATCAACATACCTACATAAAGAAATATGCATTCTAAAATGGTTCATCCATGACCTTATCAAATCTATAGCCCCTTTCCCAAGGGTGAAACCATATATTCTAAACTATCTAGGGGTGAAATTTCCCTTCCTGTGGGGAGCTAGAAGTTCCTTATCTATCAAAATTAGCTACCTTATGAATTCCATGGCTGCTATCCTTGGTGGCACATGAAATTGAAAGATGTGGGGTGGGTGAATGCAAACATACACCCTCATCATTGTATAATTTTTTTCATAATAGAAATCACCCCAATTGTGATCTCCAAGCCATTTGTCCACCATATCATAGGGCCTCAAGAGTTGTAACACCTAGAGTGTTAGCCTCATCTTCTCCACACCAAGGGCTACAAGGATTGGGTAAACCATCCAATTCTCAAATGCACAAAAATCATAATCTTTTGATGTGTAATTCCATATGCTTACCCAGAATTTGATTGGATTAAGTTGATTCTAAAAGAATCTCTATGGCCTCAAGTTGTCACAATCCATAAAGGGGAAGTGTTAATAAAGAATTAAGTGCATCAGTAAAGAATATTGCATGAATTTAGGCTTTTCCTCCTTGTTCCAAATTTGTAAAAACCCTTCATGCATCCTATCAATTATATATTGGATGTAATCATAGTTAGTACTGATACAAGGGATTTGTATATCTAGTACCATCATAAGGATGTTAGAGGTAATCCTTTCTCTCCTTGCATCTACTCCTAGTACTCTGTATAATGCATATGCAATATAATTAATGTAATGGTTTAGATCCATATAGGCATAAGGAATTTCCCCTGGGATAGGATCAATGAGACCCCTCATATTCTTAGGGACATGCTTATCTTTGATCAATGTCACTGCTACCCCAGCCTCTCTGACATACCTATTCTTCAATTTCTACAAATCAATCTCTGTGCTCATGGGGGAGTAACAACCGAATGCCTTTATAAATGAGTTCCTATCCAGGGTCACTAAGGGTTTCCCATCATTCTTCTTAATTATCTTAGTAAGAGGGTCATATCTATTTTCCAGTTCAAGGATGAAATTTGCATCTATACGTACATCTGGCACTATTAACCTAGCTAACCCACAAGTCCAAGGGTTTGAGATCGGAATGGCTTGGTTAGAATTTCTCCAGAAATCATTATATAAAGAAAATCTAAAAGAACCTAGAGTCTTAGCATATTTGATATTAGAATAATTATCTAGTAAGATTTTGGCACTTACCTTTATGTTTTGAGTAGAGCTAGGTAAAAATTGTAGAAAATCATCTGAATAGTTCCTATTTCCTTTTGTGTCTTCACCAGTATCTCCACTTCTCCCACTAGAGGATGCAATACTCAGTTCCTGATTCATCTTTTCTTTGTTCTTGTACTGATTACAATTCTCTTACTGATATTGAAACAAATCTCCTCCAGACCCTCACAATTCACTAAATTCTCTATAACCACTGAACTCTTCACAATTTTGAAATTCTGATCACTACACAGTTTTGCCAATTATATTACTTTATCAATTCTGAATCAGGAGGAAACTTCAATTTCACACAACACTATTTGAAAACTCAAATCTTCTCTAAAAATGTTAATCACGGAGAAAAATTAAGCTCTAAAATTTCAATCGCTAGTGAAGTAAAATGACAACAACTATTCTTATTTATAACTGAAACATCAATGCAAACATCCCTTCATTCAATAATTTCTACAATTAGTTTCACATACTGTGAAATGTATTCAACAGTGACATGAAATAAAATTTGAATGAGTACTTTTCTCAGAAAAACCCTTATTCTATTTGACTGAGATCAAATCTGATTTGTCAATATTGATTACAACTCAGTTACCTTTTCCACTATGGCTACTCTTTATTTCTTCATTGGTTAGCTTTTGTGCATTATGGTGGCTATGAACTGTCATCCTTTTAACTAAGGTTTCATTTCCAGCAACCTAGTGATTGTTGATCTCCTTATCACTAAATAAAATGACCAACTGTGGTTATCTCAAGAGATCAGGCGACTGTAATCCTTTTGAAACTCACCTTAACCGATTTGGTTAACATCTAGAGGCTCTACGACTACATGTTTATCTTCTGATTGATAGATCATTTTAATATTTTATCTTTTATCAAGCGACTTCCCGAGCGACATCGATCTTCCTTTTATTAGCATCTAACGGTCTTCGCTAAGTCTCTTAATCTTTTGAATAAACCCTAATATATCATGAGACTTAGCGACTATGCATATTTTAAACCATGTATTTCTTTTGGACACTTGTCTTAATATTTCTTATGTCTCATGATTTCTTGATGACTTTTAACTTGTCCAGTTTTTCTAGAGACTTAGAGACTACCGTAGATTTTCTTTTGATCCTGTGGTTGTCTCCAAATCTCTTGATATTTTCCTTAACTCGCTTTGAATCCTGAGACTTGGTGACTACATTACCTTTTGAATTCATCGCTAACTCTGATTTGATCTAGAGACTTCATGACCAAAGGAGCTCAAAGTCACTTGATTTATTTCAAACTATAGGGTTTTTTATGAGATCATCTGACTACCGTCAGATTAAAACTTTGATAAGCAAAAGTCATTTAATCACTAGATTGTTTGACTTAACTCATTTTCTTCATGAGATAAAGTGACTAAAGAGAAACTTAACCTTTAACTTAACATTTAAACCATGCATCACATCTGGAGATAATACGACTGAGAAATCTCAAAGTCGCTGCAAGAAAAAGTTAACTCATGATTAAACTGGAGATAACCTGACTAACCTTTAGATCTGTTTCCATCAGATGGTTACCTCTTAATCTCCTAATCTTTGAAAGAATATTATTTTCCTTAAGAGATAACCCGACCAAAGGGAATTTGCTTAGTCTCATGAAGATAAAGTATATTCCATTTTTATAAAGAGACATAGTGACTGTAATGAAATAACATATGAGATAAAAGACTTTTAAGTTATGAAAAAGGTAACTTCAAAACATAAGCCATTTCAAAGAACTAGGGTTTAAACCAGTTTCGAATATAATGAAACCTAGGACTTAGGGTTTTTTGATTAATTCTTTGAATTTTAACATAAGACCATCAATTTTCACAGGGGTGTTTCCATTTTGGACACGCTTTTCAGATTTTGAACAAGGATAAGACTGAGGGCAACACATTTTTTAAGGCAAACCTCAAAACAAGAAACACAACCAACAGAAGGGATTGCAATTGTATTTGTCAAAATTGTTACTCAGACAATTAGAAGAGAACATGAAGACAATAATAAATTCAAAGTCTAATTCTTGTAAGTTTGGATCTCTGATAATGTGCATATTTTTCTATTTCCAAGAATCTTTCCCATATATGGGAAATGTGCAATGGGACACTACAAGACCAGTGACCATACAGATTAGTGAGTTCATAAAATCACTAGGAGATAAATTTGAGTCAGTCATGGATGAATACTTAGCTAGATTCAAAGATAGAATGTAGAAGAGAGTAAGGATTCTAGAACAATTGATTGAAAAGTTTGAAACTGACATATGTTTTATGGTAGACATTGACTATACATACATCAAGGTAGCTATACCAAGAACAACATGGCTATCCCACTTGACTATAAGGTAAACATAGATCAAGCATCTAATGCAATTGAGGCATTGATAAATGAGCCATTAGATAAAACACAACCTAAGTTTGGTATGTATGAAGAAGCCAAAGAAAGGATTAAAACTAGCTTGGTTGTTAAGAAGATTGATAGGAAGAAAGATAAGATGGTTAAGAAATTGAAGAAAAGGTTGTCGGTAATAGAAGAGGAAACTAAGAAGATAGAAGAAACCAATGGTCAGTCACCCATCGGTGAATCTAAGAAAGAGAGTGACATAGAGTCTATAGAGTCAGACACACCACTACCTCCACCAACAAAGAAACCTAGGACCACTACTGCATCTAGGACCAGAAGTCAGACATAAAAGGATACAAGTCCTTCACCAATAAATAAAGGTAAAGTAACAACCTATAAGAGGAAACCTCAAACACAAAAAAGGGACCAACAAAAAGAAGAAATTTCCTGAGAATAAGGGAAGACATTGAGGACACAGAACAGGATGAATCTATCCAAAAGGAAAAGAATAAGATTCCTAAAACTGTTGATGAAGTATGTGCCTCAATTATTAAATTAGGTATAGTCAATGATAGAAAGATTAATTAATGGATAACATTGGATCTAGTGGATCAAAATAAAATTGAAGAGGAAATTATCAAAATGATGTGTATATAAAAATATCTCCCAATACAACTAGCAGATAATATGCCAAAAGGACTTCAAGATAGATTATTGGCAAGATGAAAGTTTGCCTTACACTCTAAGAAAGAGATTAGGGAAAGAGCCCTAGTATCTGTCATGCCTCCCGAATCAAGAATGGAGGAAATTAAAGAGATGATGAAGAATCACTCCAAAAGGTTCTCACCAAAGTTGAGAGCCTACCAAGTGTTTCAAGAACATCTAATGGAACTAGACAGGAAGAGTGAGGCTGAATGGAGATAGATACTTGATATTCCTAAAAAGGATAGAAGTATCAAACCACAAATAACTCTTACCCAGAATCAACAGACTAAGGACGATCAGGATAAACACAACCCTGAACAAATTACTATCACTGATGTAGAATTGGAAAAAGAAGAAATGAACACAATAGGAAACAAGGATATGGATGTTGTTGATGAAACATGGCCAAAAAATACTATTGATAATACTATTATTGACATCATGAATGATCCTACAAATGAGGTAAATAAAGATGAAAATATTACTATTATATCTGATCAGCCTAAGGATCAAGATACATTTGTTGATGCTTCACAAGTACACATACTGGGCCAGATGCCATTATTGATTCAATCAATCAATATAATCTCACAGAAGGAGAAGACCCCTGAGATGGATGCAAGCATACCCAAGGATAAGGGTAATGATGAGAAAAAGACACATTTGATGAAAACAAGGATACAACTAATGAATAGGTAGTCATCGGTGAAGAACAAAAAGATGGAGATAACACCGAAAAAGATGCACAAATTAAAGATAAAGATGAAGTGCAAAAAGAGAAAGATGAGAAAGATAAAATAGTTGAAAGGACACCAAAGGCAAAGCTGCAGAAACACCAAAGCTTGATTTTTCCATCTTACCAACTTGACATCCTTTGCAAATGACATTTTTAGGTTTATCCAATCTCGGTAGACCTCTAACTCTATTATTTTTTCTCACTTTAATTAAGTTGTCAAAATTCACATGACATAACCTCTTGTGCCATAACCACACATCCTTAATTTTAACATATAGAAAAATATTAGTAGATGTATCAAGGTTAAATAAGTTACCTTTATATTGTTCTCCAGTGGCAACCCAACTTCCATTCTGATCAAATACTTTTACCTTTCCATTATGAAATTCTAGCTGGTGTCCTATATTATTTAGGTGTGCCACACTCAACAGATTATACTTTAGTCCTTTAACCCAATAAACATCATCACATCTTGTATTATTTTGTAAAATTATATAACCTTTCTCTTTCATATGATATGGGGCATCATTACTAAATCTAACATATCCTCCATCATGTTCTTCCATAGTAATGAACTTAAGTGTGTCACCAATCATATGGTGTGAACTATTGGAAATTTGAATCCTAGGGAGTATATGGCTTATTTTGTGTTTTCATTATGGCAACAAAGTCATATGAAGTTTTGACAGTAAACTATGAAGTGAAAATTGACTAAGTGCAGAAGACAGAATAGAACAATGACTTGTAGTCGATCAAGGCATCAACACATGTGCGTATGACCACATCAGGATATGTGCATTTAGACTTAAGCTCTATGGTATGTTATTAGGCTTACCCTATACACACATGGTATGGAATGGTAGTACAGAAAAGTTACAAAAAGAAAAAGTACACTAGTAGTCCAGAATACAAAGTATGAAGCTGACTTCATTGTTTTGATTAGCGTGTAATATTTTGTTATGTAAAGGCTAAGCGCCTATTGTAATAAGTTTGTAATCATGCATTAAAAATTTTTGTAAACATGCTTGAGACAATTTGTTTGGAAGCATTGTGTATTATGTTTTGGGGCTGACTAAGGTCTTGTTTATAGTCGCGTCTATTCAGGCATGAAGATATATACATGTAATGCAAAGATACATTTGAAGTGTCATGAAAATAGTCAGAGAAGATGTATAGAAGAGTAGTATGAAGATATCAGTATGAGATAGAGCCCTTAAATAAGTTAAGAGCATAAGTGCATAGCTGGAACTAATCAGACATCTGTGTCACATACAATAGTTCACTGTTGGATATAGTGCATATCTATTCTCAGGAGGTTTTATCCTTATTTCTCTTTGAGCAGTGAGCTCTTAGATAGTGAGTCCTCACCCCTAATAGGGTTGTTTGTAAAAGACTCCTAACAGGGTCAGACCCTTAACCAGGGCATTGTACTCACATTTAAGACTGCTTCTAATAGGGAAAAGGAACTTTAATAGGTTCATTATACTAGTACAATATTTGTGGGTACTAATTCCCACCGAGGTTTTCCTCTAATCAAGGTTTCCTCGTAATCATATCAAGTGTTGTGTGTTCTTTTGTTAAGCTTCATTGGATGTATATTTGATTTATGTTTAAGTTTTTGAATTTGAATAATTAGCTAAACACTGATTCACCCCCACTCCCAGTGTTTCCAACATGAACAACCACTATCTATAATCCAAATATCATTCTTGCTTACATGTGAGATTAGGTCTTTTTCTTCTTCATCAGAATTATCCTTGATAAAAACATACACAACTTCTTCACCATCATCATCATCTGTATTATTATGGATTAGTCCTTCATTTGGAATGTGGCATGACTTATTACCTTTGTTCTTGAAATCTTAGAATCTCTAGAATCTATTTTCTCTTTTGTTATCATCTCGATTGTCTTTCTTCTCATCATTGTCATTTTCATGGCATCTAGAGGAAATGTAACCAATCTTGTTACATTTAAAACATTTCAAAGGTAGCTTACCTTGGTACTTTCCTTTTCCTCTTTATAGTCTTGTAGCTAGTAGAGCTTTAAACTCTACTTCATTTCTTTCATCTTCGGCATATAGTTCTTCTAACTCACTCATGCAACTGTAGAAACTATCACTAGCACTACTTGCATAACCATGATTGGGTCTATACTCTCTAGAAATTATAATCTTCAAAGATGATTTAAATGCAGACTCAATTCTAGCAGTGATAGATAAACTATTATCAAAGTCATTTAGCACAAAAGCAATCAACTTACCAATTGTAGCATCCAGTGAAATAATCATATGAGGAATGGATCGCAGTTCTTGTGTTGCAGATACTCGGATGGAATACATAGGTAACAATGTCATCAACAATTTTCTTGGTACATCGTCTTCTTCAAGATGTCATTCAACACCTCTGATAGCACTCACAATTTCCTTCAATCTTGCATTGTACTATGCAATAATTTCACCTTCTTTCATTCTCATAGAATCAAATTTGCCTCTCAAAATTTCAACTTTTTCCTTCTGAACATGCTAATCTCCACCATGTACCAATGCAATCTTATCCCACATCTATTTTTCTATATCACATCCTTTAAGGTCATTGAAATCTAGGTTGGTGAGAGAAGATGACATCTCAATCATAAATTGTGTGTGATCTTGACTTTCTCTTATTTTCTCAAGTTTCATAGGCACAAATGGTGGCGGTGAATACTCATTGTCAAGATAGTATAGTTCATACTCTCCAATCCTAGATAAGTGCAACCTCATTCTATTTTTCTATGTAGAGAAGTTATCCTTATTCAACTTTTGTGCCTCCCTCTTAGACATCTTTGGATCATTAACTCAAGTATTTCAAAAATTATCCCTTTAGAGTACTGAGCTCTAATACCAATTGTTGGTTTACTAAGAGGGGGGGTGGGAATGAATAAGAAAATAGTGAATCTTAAACTCTTGAAAATTAAAATCTGATTCAACTCGGTAAGATAAAATTCTATAATAACCAAATCAGAAATAACTTAAAAGATTTGAAAATATCATGTACAATAAACATGCAAAACATATAACACCAGTGTTTAGCAAGGAAACTCAATTTGGAAAAAACCTATTGGAATTGTTACCCACAAAATGAAAATACTCTTCTGAAGTATGCTCAGTAAAAATCCAATCCTATTAAAGATTACAGTGCACATTGTTAAATGTGACCTTGTTAGGGGATTTACTTTAGATCTGTTAAGATCTTCACCCCATTAGGAGTTGTAATCACCTAAAAATGGTCACCTAAACCCTAGACCCCCAATATCAACAATTAACCAAGAAACCCTAATCTTGATTATTCTAAGTCCTAAATCAAACAGGCAATTATCAAATTCAAACTGATCTAACCTAAACCCTAGGTCCTAATTATTCATCTTACTTGATTAATTAATTAATTCCTAAA
>MU225899.1:878592-899752 GCA_018584345.1 Thuja plicata
TAATTTATTAAAAATGCATATGACATCATCAAATTCAGTTGACTGATTATCAAAATGGAAACAATCTAGTTCCACTCAGTTAACTGATTCTCCACTATTTATCATTTTGGAAACATTTCAGTTAACTCTAAAATGAATATGGAAGTTTCCAAAATAACTAATCAGTCAGTTCAGTCAACTGACTCTCTCAACCAATCACATCACTTGCACATGGATTGTGCTTCTTCAATCAAATCTGAGCCACTCTTTTTGTTTGATCTCGACCGTTGATTCAAGAGAGACTTCTATAAAAGAGAAACTCTTTTCCTTCACAAAGGATCCTAACTTTCTTCTAACTTTACTATACTACATTTTCTTCTCTTTTCTTATCATTTATCATTTAGCGTTGTTGTTTAATTTCAAGCATGCAAATCTAATCATTAGAGCACATTCAATTTGGGTTTTAAAAAAGAATATTTCACTTTTCAATTTGGTGCTTCTAAAACCAATCTTAAGTAGCTTGGATGAACAACATACTACATATGCATATCATCTTAGATCATTTGTCATAGCTTTAAATCCTTTTTTTAGGTTAGTGTGTAGTCACTAAGCTTGCAATGATCTAAGTGAAAGCTCATACTCCTGCCTTCTAGAAGGCAACAGGTTGACTCTTTCAGACATGCAGGATGAATTAATCCATATTCATTCCTGTATGAAACTAAAGTATAATGACTATGTTGAAGTGTACTACTAAGTAACAAGGCCACTTTTAGCATGCACAAGAGTGACCTGGTTAAAGGGATTTGAACACTCTTTTAGAATTTCACCTTTCACAAGGATTTTACAAAAAGACTTTTAACTCCACTCGGTTAAGAGATTTTCTGCTACAAATTTTAATAAGAAACTATATGTATTTTGATTTTTAATACTAAAACTACCTCTTGCTTGATCTAATCCCTTATGCGCTCTATGACTACTAACATCAATACTTCATATGTCTCTTCTCTAGAATCATATTTCTCCTTTTTCTCTTCACTGCTTCACTCGGTAGCATATCCACACTTCAACTTGACATCCCAAACTTCATATGATCTCATTCTTTATATAGACTATTTTTACTCTTAATCTCCTTGGTTAGGTTTTGCTTCAATTACTCTCAGCCATCAGATCATCCTTATTAACTAATTTAATAAATTTGATACTTAGTGAACCATGTTAGCATCACCTCAAAACTTGCACTTTTCTTGGAATTGAAACCATCACTTTTGTCGCTTAATCTTTACCATAAATCATCACCTTGATTTTTCATGAATGTATATCTTTGTAACTAACTTCTTATTTATCCTTGGAATCTTCCAGATCAATGTATCTCACCATTAAATGCATTCTTATCCATGTTTATAACAACTGTTCCACTCAGTAACTAACTTCTAAAATTAGTGTCTTGGCTCGCTTGGTGGCTCAGTGTCTTGATGTCTCTTACCGACAAACACATCACTTTCACTGACAGACTTCATCCTGCTCAATTACTAAAAAAATTCCTATAATTGACTTTCCCAATCTTCTTACCAATTTGATAAGTTAAAATGTAAAGTAGAAAAAAACTACATCAATATGACCTTATCATTGTCTGATATGTATTAAATTCCCAATTAAATCATACTCTGAATTATATAGAAATTTTATAGTAAATAGAAATCAATTGATTGACATCAATGAAAAAATAACAACTAATCTAATCCTTTCTAAAATCTTGTATACCTCTAATCTCGGTCTTCATTATCATCACCATTAGTTGAGTAACACAATGAGGAGCAATCACATGGATCACTCAAGGGATTATTCCCATCCCTTCCTCACGAGTGAATCTCAACCATCAAATTCAAATTCAAATTTCCCTTTTCCCTCCAAGGAAAATCTATAAAATGTAGCCCTTCTAAGCTCATTTCATTGGTGAATAGTGCATTAAAGTAGCTAACTAATGACAATTTAATTTTCTATCATAATCGAGTTCATGTTCTTCAATTCATTTTTTTAAATTTCATGCATTTAGGATCTAATTGAGCATAATTGAGCAACTGTAGATGCATTTTAGGCATTTCCTTTATGAATCTTCCATCCTAGATTGTCATTTCAGTATGAATTCATGCTTAAACTAAGAGAAATTTGTAAATTCATGTGGATCTTCTATGTAGGAAGCAATAGGATGCTTTTAGCATGTTTTTTGGTTTAATCAGATTCAATTTTGATACAAAAATGTTGATCTAATGTATTATTGAGTGATTGTGTACAGATTATTGCAGGTACAACATTTACACATCACACTTTTGGCTCCCACCATGGGGATCAATGCCCCACTTTCACAAATTCCACTCTCTATCTGGCATAATCAACAAGAAAATTTGTAGAACGTCATTTATAGGAAACCCTGCATCATCTCTGGGATTCTTTTGTCATTTCTGGAGATTCTTTCATCGTCTCTAGAGAATCTTTCATCATTTTCTGTTATCTTTTCAGCATCTCTAGAAGGTATAATTTTTGTGTTTCATTGTTTTTGGTATTGCTTTCATCATTTCTGGAGTCTTTAGTCAAATTTTCAGTTAATCTTTAGTCATTTATAGATCTTTAGTCATTTTTTGTAAACATTGTATGGGGTTACTATTTCATCATTTTCAAACCTAAGAGTAAAAAGTATAGTCTGATTATTAAAATTTTGGATAATAATATGCTAACTTGTCATGTTTTTTGGTGATGTCATCATTTTAGACAGCTTAACATGTTTTTGCAGGACGTATGCCAAAGATACCTTGATGAAAGAAGTGGAGTAAAACATGAAAAACTACTAACAAGTTGTAAATGCAGGTTGCCTTTGTGAAAATTGATCAAAATTTATTCTTTATTAGTAATTTTTAGGCACTTAAATTGAATTTCTCTCCAATTCTTAAATTGATTAAATAATTATGCTCTTTTTCTTCATGAAAAATTAGAAACTCAAACATCAAATTAAGTTTTGAATAGAAATTAGTAGGAAAGAATCTTATTTTGTGTGTTTGATAGAAGAAAATGACATGGATAGGAGAGTATGCTATTCTTCCTCATGAAGAATCATAAATCTAGACTCCTAAGTCACCAATCCTCTTTACTTATTTTTACCTTTAGATGGGCCTATTAGTTGAGGAAAAAATCTCTCAAGAATGAACCATGTGAGAACGAGGTGTGAGCCAAACCACTCCAACTCATGTTCATAAAATTTACTCTTTGGGTCCAAAGCCTCAGGAGTCAGATGCCATTTGAGCTTATAATCTACTCATGTCTAACACAAAGTAGGGCCTAACAATCTCAATCACATTTATGTGACTTCTTGTGCCAATATGCTCTGTGGGACTATACATCTCAATTGCTCTTGCACAGACACAAAGGATAGAATCGAATAGAGACCCGTACTAGAATCTCTATCATAGAAGCCACCTGATTCTCACCTAAAAGGTGATAATCATTATGCAAGAAATTAGTAATTTCCCTAAGTTACTCCTCATTTCGTGCCCTTGCTAGCATTTGGAGTCAAGGATAATATAACATCATGACTGGAGGCATTGGGTGCTTGGTGATGGTTGTATTCTGATTATCTTTTGATTGTGCACCTGAGTCTACGAGAAATTATTTTCATGCTATGCCAATTCTATAGGGAAAGGTGTGTTTGGAACAATAAACTTAATCAAAAAAATTCTAAAAATGAAAAATCCTAATTGAACATTCAAAAACACTTATAAACACACCTAAAATGTTTTGAATAAGTAAAAGTAGGATTTGAAAGGTCCCAAAACCTTGTACAAAAGATCAGAAGATAAACAAAGCTGATCAGTAAGTCATAAAAAAACTAGACAAAAGGGAAGCAGGGGCCATCGGCCCTACAAACCAAAAGACAGAAAAAGACAACAGTAGAAAAAGACAGCCCAAGGACAAAAATGGAACAAACAGGGAGCTAGCTAGTCTCCATCATAAGTTTCGCCTACTCTGCCAGGAGCTCCATACTATCCACTAACAGCCTAAGATCATCAGTATATTTATTCTTTATGCTTGATAAAGTATGAATTCCAGTGCCCATACCCTCTTTGGGGTCTTTTCTCTTCTCTCCTCTAATGGCTTTTGATCTCTGCATCAGATTCCTGCGTTGCTCCGCTGACACCCTCAGAATGTTGTAGCTTTGCTTAGATTTTTTTGACCATCAGGTCCATTTTTTCTATTTTATTTTCCTGTGTGGACAGGTGATCCTCTATCTTGTTAACTTCATCCTCTTTGATGTTTAATTTATCCTCCATTATTAGCACCTTCGTGCCTAGTTCCCCAAAGGCTTCTCCTTTTTTGATGGCGTCCGTCCAGTTCTTCAAATTGTTGGCCATTGAGTCTTCCCCAAAGGTAGCAACTTTTATCATACCCACTGTCTTATCCTATTCATCGATCTCAACCTTCAATTTCTTAATATCTTGAGCAATAGTGGCCACAAACTTCCTAAAAGAAAGGAAACTTTCTTTCTGAGCCACTTCAATGTTGAGACTCTCCTTAACATTCTCAGTGTTTTTAGAATTAATCTTACCCTAATGATTTTCCTCTTTTTCCTCACCCTCTATTTTGGTTTTTTCCCTATCTTTCTTCATTTTTTCTTTATTATCTAAGCTCTCATGATCTGGGGTCTCCTCGTCAGATGAAATAAGGATGCCCTTGTTCCTCTTTGATTTCTTGGAAGCAGAAATCTTTGGCCTGAAGTTAGCTTTCCTTTTTCTCTGGCTATTGGGAGTGTCTTCATCTTTTGTTCTAAAGCCCTCCATATTAGGGTTCATTTCCTCATTCTCCACTTTTTTCTTCTTAGAGGAGCTTCCCTTCAAACTTCCCTTACTCCTAGTGCTGAGAATGATCTCATCCTCAGTGTCTTTGTCAAATCTTTCCCTTGAAACATCATCCTCCATCTCCACTTCATTGAGAATTTTCCCTTTACAAGAAATTTTTTCCATTTTCCTCATTTTTAAAACATTGTATATGAGAACCATTAATCCCTAGTGGGAGGCATGATCCCCAAAAGGGTATTTGTAGAAATATTTCATGGTAACATTCAAAGAAATCATTAAATAGAAGGGGATGCTGATATCTTCATTATGCCTAAAATAATTTAAAATAACAAAGTGATGCCCATAGGCTCTAGTAAATCTGCCATCCAAGGTAAGATAACAAATAATAGCATAAAGCACACAATGCCATGGGTGACTAATGTTAGCAGTACTAAAGAAGACACCAACCTTCTTAGCTAGTCTGTTGGCCTCCTCCTCGTTCTCTGGGAATCGCTAATAAGCTTTATCAGAAAAACTCCTATCATGATAAAATTTCATGCCTTGCATTGGGAGACCAGTGGCCTCCACAATGAGTTCCTCTGTTATTTCAATCCATTGGTTATTGAAATTGATCTTACCTTTTTTCCAGTTATGCATGAAGAAGCTGGTAATAGCAGGGTTTCCTCCACGGAGCTTCTCCATATATGCTGCAAAATTACCCTTATGCAGGATTTCTCAAAATTTTTTGTTCTTCTTCCATTCACTACAGTCTGCAGGTTCATGTCTTTTCTTACCTCCTCCCATTTTGTATCTTCTTTTTGTGTTGTTTTGGATCTCTCTAACTTTAATAATATTGTTGTTCTCCTTTTCATTAATGATGTCCTCAATTTTTTGTGAGCCCCAAAATCTGTGCATAAAAATAATACGACACCAAATGACTTTGTAAAGGGTTAAATCCTCATTTTTAGGACTTACTAAACTCATTGGAGACACCTAGAATGTTGGAGACCTTACAAATTGTAGATTTTCACCTAGACACGAATTCTCACAAAGTTGTCCTTTGCACAAAAACGTGGGTCCTAAAAACATTTTCTTTGGCCCTTGTCTCATTATTGGTCAAAACAAAGGTCATTTCTATATGATTTCTATTAAAATCAGCTCACTTTTGAGGAAATTATTGGAAAATCCTATTTCTAGTTCAAATATCACAAGTACATAACATCAAACCTTGGTTTTCAAAAGATCAATACAATTGCTCTTTGTTTCAACAACCTAACACTATTCTAAATTGGTTGTATCAACCTTTCTTGTTTAGAGATCACTATCAAGGTCAATCTAAGCTTCATCAAGATGTCAAGCATCAT
Organism: Thuja plicata; assembly: GCA_018584345.1. Taxonomy (NCBI): domain Eukaryota; kingdom Viridiplantae; phylum Streptophyta; class Pinopsida; order Cupressales; family Cupressaceae; genus Thuja; species Thuja plicata. The sequence goes on from MU225899.1 coordinate 884,759, forward strand.
CTATTATACATCAACATTTCATCAAACTTTGATCAATTACTAAGCTAGTTTATCAAAAATTGAAACTATAGGTGATATATTGATAATATTTTCAAATTAAGCATCTTCTAATCTTACATGGTGTGGATAAGAAGTGGTATCTTTGAGAAAATTTATAATAGACATATCCCTTGAATTAGAATCATACCATAAACACAACTAGATCAGGATAAAAAACCATTCATTTCTAATCGAATTATTGATCTTGACTCTAAAAATGATAACAACAACATGGATGGAATTGAGAATGAGTGGGCTCATCATGCCAATACTGAAAATGAAGAAGAGATAACCAAAGAATACATTCAAAAATTCCAACAAGACTCTAGGTTTCAAAACATCATGGACAAAGTCCTAATGGCTGACAAAGAGAAGTATTTCGTACATCTAGCCTCTATGGAATCAAATTGCCTCAAGATTTTGATATAGAACAACTTAAAACACATGAAGATGAAAATCTCATGGATACTCTTATCAAACAAGTTTAGGCGTTAAAAACTCAAATAATAGACATGAAGAAGGAAAATGACATTATTCCAAAAAAGTATTAAATCAACGCACTTTGTCCTATGCCTTTTGATCATAGTCTACACATGCCACCATTTCCACCCAATGTTAATATACCAAAGTATGACAAGTATACAAGAGTTATATATCCTCAAGATCATATACAAGAGTTTTATACTCTTATTATGGAGTTCGTTCATGAAAAAAAATACCTCATGAGATTGTTTCCTTGTAGCTTAAGTGGACAAGAAACAAAATGGTTCTCCAAACTACCTCATGGAATTAAAAATTTTGAAGAGTGAAAGATCCATTCATGTAGCATTAATCATACAATATTAAACATCCTATAACAATGATCGATCTATGCCACACCAAGAAACATATTGGAGAACCATTTATATCATTCTTGCAGAGATGGAGGAAGATATTTGCAAGATATCCTCATTCAATTCCTGAAACATAAAAGATGGACATTTTTGTAAACAATCTTGTAAAAAAAATGAATCACTATTTTTTTTATTGGTAATAGTTGAGTATTATTATTAATTAAAGAGGTAAAAGTTACATTTCTTCACCCGACACCTCTATGCATCCAAACATAGTTCCTATATCCTATATGAATTACTAGTCTGTAAGTATGTAAAAAGATCCTATAACACAAATTTGAAGTCCATCATTACTTCCAGTTGCACGGGTACATTTGACACTTTCATTAGGTTTAGCTTGTCTGTAACTGAATATGCTTCAAAAAACCATATTATCGAATGGAGAAAGTCATTGTCAAGACCAAAATGCCTTATGGCCCGGTCAGAATTTGAAGTGTCATTCTTAACTATACTCCATATTACAAAAAATTCTAGGTGGGTTTTACTTTCATCCTTACTTGATTTCTTCATCCTCTGCGTGCTAGACATGCATTTCAAACTGACCTTCTTCTTCTAGGGATTAGTAGGTTCAGAGCCACCTCCCTTGTATCAGGTGGTGGAGGACACTTACTGATTTCTTCCTTGATAGATTCCCACCCGATGAATCTGTCCATCCTATAGTTGTCCTTGTTCACTCCCCATGGCCAGTGCACAAAGGGGACAATGCCTTGCACTCTTTCCTGGTCTTCATCAAAAATTCCTTCTATGATATTAAATCCCACACCTGGCCATGACCATTCAAGGAAAGAGTCCATGCCTTCTAGTATATCTAGGTTGAAGAGCTCCACCATAACCTCCCTCACCTCCATGTGCTCCACTTCAAGTTCCAGAGCCCATGCCAATAACATTGAAGGAATGTCCACATTTAATCATCCTTGGTGAGTGGCCACAATGAAATTTGGGCCCAAAGCATCCATGACCACGTCCCCCAAGTCCTTGGAAGTCCATTGCATAAGATTTTGGATTCTTTTAACCTTTATTTTTCCAAAGAAGCCCTTTTGTTGGTTGTTCTTCCCTGGCCTTAACGTGAAGTTTGCCTCCATCTCTGTAATTTCCTGACCTATGTTCAAACACTTGCAAGGTTGTTAGACCCATGGTATGAGAAGAAAAATAGAAAGCATTAGGAAATGTGGAGAGGATATGAGCATTTATGCAAATCTTTGCATAATTATTTGTCATTAATTCAAAAATTTTGCTGGCATAATTGTCCCATCCCTTTGACGTCCCATCTCCATGATGTTCCTACCATTTCATCAGCCTCCTTGTCCTTTTGATGATTAAGTTAGCATGAGTTAGGGTTAAAGAGACCCACTTGTCATTTATGCTGATTTGGCCCAAGTGGCATCCTGATATCATTCTGTTAGTGATGAAGGGATGCAGTGTGAATTCCCCTAGGCACCACCACTACAAATAATAATGATTTGATTTAGGGTGGTGTGATGTCAAATCCCTTCATTCCCACAAATAGATTTGCCTATCCCATCAATCATGCATGAGTTCATAACCGCATCATTACCCATTCTGTATCTTTGGCTTTTCCACTGACTTGGGTAAATCTATGTGTGGAAATTATTGTGCCCATCATTCATCACATTCAATGTTGATATTAGTGAATTTTTCATACTGCTTAACCCCCACCACATTAAAATTAGCCGCCCAGTTGGACAAGCAATCCACCTCAACATTACCTTCTCTTCTAACATGTAATATTTTCAATTTTTCATAGCCGTTGAGAAGTTCAGAGATGTGTTTTATATAGGATTGAAGGTTCCATGCCCAAATGTAACCCCTTTGGATGGCCTCAACAATGAAAGCTGAGTCACCTTCTAGGTGAAGATTTTTGGTTCCTACTTTTAATCCCATTTTGACCCCTAGCAAGGCTACCTACACTTCATCCATGTTGTTTGTTCCTTCAATTATCCTTTCTACTTCAAAGGCCAATATGTTTCCTTTCCAATCTCTCTCAATGGTACCAATGCCAAATACCCTAGGGTTGCCTCTTGAGGCCCCATCAAAATTTATTTTAATCTAGTCCTTGTCTGGTGGTTCCCATTTAACACCTTCCTTCTTACTGTGGGTCTTGTGTTTTGAGAAATTACCCCATGAGTGAATTTTGATGCCTGGAAATATATTTTGAACCTTTGTGTTAGACTGAGTGAAGGGAAATTTCATGGATTTGTTGTTTTGTGACGTGGTCACGATTTCCTCTATTGAATTGTTGATCCTTCTCATTAGCATGGCTAAAGTTTATTTTTGGTCTCTAAAGATTCTGCAATTTCTCTCCTTCCAAACTTCCTAGAGTAGGTCAGATGGGAATATAACCCATATTTCATTAAGGTGGGACCATCCAAGGGCAAAGGGCCACCCCACCAAAACCTCTTTGAGAGTATTTTTTAGGGGTCCATGTCATCCCAGATTTTGTTGGATCATTACCCAACATGAGCTAGCTATTTTGCAATTGACGAAGAGGTGGTTAGCATCCTCTTCAGCCTTACCACACATCGGGCATTTTGTGGGGCCCAAAAATATGAGTTTTTTCCTTCTCTCTCCTATCAAGATTCTTCCCCTAGAGGTGAGCCATGCAAAAACCCCCACTTTGGGGAGGCAATGTTTGCTCCAGCAAAGCTTTGTAGGCCATTTCTCTTCCCTATCCGCCCTTTCCAAAAGATGGTATCCCATCTTTACTAAATATTCTCCCCTTTTTGATGCACAAAACATCACCCTATCATTATCTAAGGTAAGAAGGACCCTTCTTCCATTCAAGATTTCTTGCATTGTCACTTTCTGCTGTTCTGATAAGTTCTCATGGTTCACTGATTTCTATTTCCATTATCTGCCATGTACTTCCCCTATTGGCTCAAGGTAATCTGATATGTTTTCCCCCCAAGCCTTGATGAAGTAATTTTTCAAATCATGTAATTCACCATTCCCTTTTAGGGCTGGAAGTCTGCTCCATGAGTCATCCCAAAATTTTGCAGACTGGCCATTACCCACATTCCAAGATTTATGATCTGTGATAATCGTTCTGTAAGAGATAATAAATTTCCACATTGTAGAACCTAGGGGGGGGTTCTGATAGTGATAATGTAGCTATCAATAGGGTTTTCAAGGTTTTTTTCTTTGAGGATGTAGACCCACATGCTGCTTGGTTTTTGTTGGATATCCTAAATTAACTTGGCCCCTATGCAATGTTCATAAGTTGTCGATTCCTGATTCCAATGCCACCATCTTTCTTGGACTTGCAAATCTTATCCCATGCCAATAGTGAGATCTTATCCTCCTAAGATGATACATTCCAAAATAATTTCCGCATGCCCTACCCAATTTTGTTTAAAATGTTGGTTGGGATCCGAAGGCAAAACATTGGAAAAATTGGCATTGCTGATATGACTAATTTTAGCATAAGAATTCTGCCTGCTGATGAGAGCCATTTACCCTTCCAACCTATCATTTTTTTTGAAATAGTAGAGGTCAGGTTAGCCCAAATTTTAGACTTCCCTGCTCCCTCAAAAAGTGGGATCCCCAAGTATTTGGATGGGAGGGAGCCCTTCCTCATGCCTAGAACTTTACATATTTCTCTTTGTTGCCGGGGGGAGTATTGAAAAAATAGATTTCTGACTTTAGCCAGTTTACCTGCTATCTTGAGGTGGTGTATTTTTCCAGCATTTATTTCATAATTCTTGCTTCTTTGTAAGAGGCTCCCCCCCCAAGGAAGGTGTCATCAGGAAATTGCAACTGTGAGAGGGTCGGCTCCCCAGCTGCCACCTTTATGCCTTTCCAAAGGCCTGAGTCTCTTTTTTGTTTTATTAATCTGCCTAGAACCTTTGCTATGATAACAAAAAGGAAAGGGGATATTGGATCCCCTTTCTTGATGCCTTTTCATGTTTCAAAGAATCCCTGTGGGCTGCCATTTACTAGGATGGAGAGCCACACATTGTTGAGGCAACCCTTAATCCACTCTACCCATTCCTATGAAAAACCAAACTTTGCCAAGATTTTAAAAAGGAAGCCCCTGTCTACCTCATCATAAGATTTCTTGATGTTGAGTTTAACGAACATCCTTTCTCTCTTGGCTTCCAGACCATATAAATCACCTCATGAGCAATGATGATCCCTTCATATATTGAGTGGTTAGGGATGAAGCTACTCTATTCCTCCAAGATTACTGTCCTTAGGGTTGTTTTTAGCCTATTTTCCATGGTTTTGGATATAATTTTGTAGATGACATTGCAAATGGAAATAGGCCGGAAGTCACTAAAACTGGAAGAGTCTAATTTTTTGGGAATCAATGCAATAAGAGTGTTATTCATATATTTCAGGATGAATTTCCCTTTGCATGCCTCCTCTATCACTTACCAAACCTCTGTCCCCACAAGATCCCAAAATTGTTGATAAAAGAGGGCAGTAAACCTATCTGGACCTGGGCCCTTGTCCCCCCATCCCAAACAAGGCATTCTTGACTTCCCCAACAGTTGTTGGTTTCAAGAGAGAGGCATTTTGGGAAGGGCTGATGCATGTTGGGATTGTGTTAAGAATGTCCTCAGAGAGGTTGTTTTGCTGCCTTTCTGCACAAAAGATTTTTGAGAAGTATCTCACTGCTTCTTCCTTGATTTCTTGTTCCTTTTCCAAAGTTTTTCCATTTTGGTTTTTGATGGAGAAAATTTTGTTTCCTTCCCTTTTGACTTTGGCAGAGTTGTGAAAAAACTTGGTGTTTTGGTCTCCGTCCTTGAGCCATAATTCCCTTGACTTTTGCCTCCAATAGATTTCCTCCCGAGCCAAAGTTTCCTCATACTCTTTCTTTAATTGTTGTTCCTTTAAAATTCTACATTGGTCATTCCATGGGTAATAATATGTTCATTCAAGGTTTTTAGCTCCTCTTCGAGCTTGTATTTCTCCACAAAAATGTTTTTGAAGCTTTCCCTATTCCAAACTTTCAGCTTCTCTTTAAGGAATTGAAGCTTTTTGCAAAAGATAAAAGCATGATTTCCAAGTCTGCAAGGAGCACTATTCCACCATGTTTTCACCAAGTCATCAAAGCCTTCATCTCTAAGCCACATTTCTTTGAACTTTAAGGGGTACCTATCCGGAACAATATCCTCTTGTATTCTCAAACCAATGGGGTAATGGTTAGATCTTGTTATTGGGAGTATCTCCACCCTGCATATCCATTCTATGGATGACCAATCACTAGTTAGGAAGAATCTTTCTAGCTTCTCTACTATATTGTTGAAATCCAATCTGTAGTTTGTCCAAGTGAAGTCTCCACCATTTAGTTTCATCTCCATCAATCCACTATCCATAATGAAGTTTTGAAAATCTAACTGACTTTGTCTAGTCCATCCACGGCCACCTTTTTTGTCTTTTGGCCTAAGGATGGCATTAAATTCACCCCAAGGATAAATAGTTCCTCTTGATTATCCCTTAAGACTTTTGATATTTCTTGCCACAGGATGAGTTTGAGGGCTGGATTATTGGGGCCATAAATGTTAATGATGTTTATTCTTTTGAGAAGTTGCTTGGATGCAACCCTTGCACATAACCATGATTTGTGTTGTTGAATGATGTCAATGTTCACTGCCTCTTCCTTCCATAGTAGGCCCAGGCCCCTAGAAGCACCAACTACATCCACAAAAAAACATTTTCATCTTGTGAGTTTTGCTGCAAACATAGAGAAATCCTCATTTTTGAGTTTTGTTTCTTGGATTAACACTACATCGGGTTTCACCTGATCAAAACACCGCTTGATCAGAAAAAATTTGTCAGAGGCATTGCAGCCCCTGACATTCCAAGATATGATTTTCATTGCTCCAAGGAAAAGGCATTTCCCTTTCCTAATCTCAATTTGTGTTGGCCACTCAAACTTCCAGCCTTGGAAAGTCTCATTTTGAGGGTGATTGCTCCCCTCTTTTTCTTTTCTCCAATAGAAACCTTATCCATGGATGAATCTGATTGCTCTATATTTCTAACTTCTGTAACATCTAGCTACTCTGAGAGACCCAAAAAATCCTCAGTGTCAAGGTCATCCCCACCATCTCTGTCCTTATGGTCCAAACTGTCCCCTACACTATCTGTGGCTCCCTCAAAGGAATCCCCCAAGTTATTGATAGGTGAAATGGGGATATCCTTGATCAAAGTTCCTATGTTTTCAACCCAAGTGGCTGGGACATAGTCCTTTTCCTCATCTGACTTCTTGGGTAATGGATTTTGACAGGAAATGGTTCCTCTAGCATAGGCTTGCAGTTCAGGTTCAGGAGTAAGTTGAGATTTTAGACTCTCTATTGGATTGTTTTCTATTGAGGGTGCATCCATGTGCCTTGTGGGGCTGGGGGTCAGCTTCCTCCCATTGAGTAGTATGGGTCCATCATTTGTGTTATTCTTCTTGTTGCAAGTGTTCTACTTTCCAGTACTTGTGGGCTTTGGAGTTCCATGTCTCTGCCCCTGTGGGGTGTTGCTGATGTGGTTTTTGAATCGAGGTTCTCAGTGTCTTATCTGTCTGAGTGTAGAGAGGAAGAAATTCTAAGGTTGTTAAGCTTGTCCAAGTGTGGGAGTGGGACCATGCTGGAAATAACCTCAAGGTTAGTTTCTTTGTGAGAGCTCTCCCCTTTTTCTAGAATGTGGGTTTGGTTTCTCTCTATGGCTCCCTCTGCTTTAGATTATTTTTGTGTCTCCTATTGTCCTTTTTCACATAATAGCTCTTTCCAAACCACACAAAGTCTTTTGCCTTTGCCCATCTCCCTTACCACATTTATCTCCTCATCTTCTCAGCTTGTTTTTTCAATCGATTGTTTCCATATTCCTTCTCTTGATCTGAGTTCTAAGAGTTTAGGCAGAGGAGTAGCTTCATTCCAAAGGATTAAAATCTTGATATAGGTTGAGAGATCTTGCTTATTGAGTTCCTCCCCCTAATCAATAAATGTTCCCAGCAAATTTCCCACCATGGTTAGGGTTTCAATATTCTAGTATTCTTGTGTGAGGGTTTTAAGGTTTATCCATAGAGGAACATCCACAAGTTTGTGTTTGGATGGATCAAAATTTGGTTCCCAATCCTTGATGAATAATCCCAAACCATCCATGAAATGGGGCCCCGATTGAAGAACTTCCACCTTCACGTTCTTTGTGGGGCATGTCACCAAGTAAAAACTATTGGATAGGGTTTTTAAAGTGCAACCTGTGCTAGCATGCCTATAGACCCATGCTTTGATTTTTTCATATGCAGGCCAAGAGCTCATTCATTTTAAGAAAAAAGCTTAGCATCTTAGGAAATCTAGGTTGTCACACCATCCTTTATGCTGAATATTTAAAAAAGGGGATGTGGATGTGGGTTTAGGAGTGTCTACCTCTCTATTATCAGTCTTCATTCCTATCTGCTTGGGTCTCTAGAGTCTATGCTAGATATCCTTGAATTTTGCAAGAACCCCATGGTGAATCCCCTTCCCATTGCTATTTTTGAAAGTAAAACGAACCTCTGCCTGATTGTTCTCCGGGTCCTGTCACGCTTGATAAGGTTGTCTAGGGCTCTTGAAAAATTGGTGTGGGAATTTATTGAAATGCCATCACCGATCATCCTGGCCCTTGTAGTCAAAACCAGAGTGTCGCCTGAAGCCCTGGTTCAAAAAATTTGACTTTTGCCTTCCTTGGTCCATCTATGGTCACCAAGGCAGTATTTCAACTACAATATAATGAATCACTATATTCAATTGCAATGTATTCCAACATTTGGCAAAGTGATTGAGATGGGAATCAAAATTGAAGACACCTTGGTTAGGAAAGGAGAGATTAAAATCTATAAAAAATCCAAGGGATCTTACAATACTAATACCAATGGAAACCAAGAAAAATAAAAGTTTTGGAACAAAAATATGAATGTTGTCAATGATGGGATAGTAGATGCACAAAATCTAAAACCAAAGTAGATGATATTCAATCTTTCTACTACTAATACTCCAAAGGATCCTAATACTACATCAAGCATGTGACTTAATAAAGAATCCAAGCAATAGAATCCTCCTTTATGAATGGTCCAAAATGAGTATTTACACCTCTTATAGAGTCTCTTGAATCATTGTTACACAAGCTTATATCTCACAAGGTCATTACGCTACCTAAAGCAAGACCATACGAACCACAAGTTAAACCAAAATGGTGGAATGATGCTCAATATTGTGAGTATCATCAAAACAAGGGATATAGAACAAATGAGTGTATGAAACTCAAGCATTTGCTTCAAGAATTAATAGACAAAGAGGTCATTAAAGTGGATGGACACAAGAGGAATGAAGATCATATGACCTTTAATACACCTTTGCCTAATTATGAGAAAGGAGAATTGTCTAATGCCAATGACAATCAGGTGAATTATGATTATTCACATGACAAAATATCAACATGTTGGAAGCTTGGGACCAGCACGTCAATGTGATAATAATCAAAGGCTAAGTCCACTAATGCAGTAACAAGGAGTCAAGCTAAAGTGACATTGAAAAGAGATTCTTCAAATTTGCCTACATCATCAAAAGAAAACTCAACCAAACAAAATTCTTTCATTCTCCTCATCTAATTAGAATTTGGTTGATCAATTGCAAAGAACCCCTACGCAAATCTCTATTCTTGAACTGCTTAAAATTTTTCCATCACATAAAGAGATTTTGGAAAAAGCTTTGGTTGAAACAAATGTTCCTAACAATATAGATGTGGATAAATTTAAAGCCATGGTTGGAAACTTGACCACACCTCACTACCTTTTATTATTAGAGGAAGATGAAAATTCTCTAAGTCACCCACAAAATTTTCCTCTGCATATTGAAGTGCTAATTTATAAACATCACGTGAAATGAGAATTGATAGATGGAGGGACATGCTTAAACATCTATATTCTAGGTTATGAACAAAGAATTGGGATTTTCTGATGAAGATATAGAACCTAAAACAAGGATAAAAATTAAAGCATATGATGATGTAGAAAGATCATCTAAAGGATTGGTAATGTTTCTCATCAGAGTGGGGCCCATGGAAATAAATGTAGTATTCCAAGTGTTAGATCTTAACCTATCATATAATATTCTCTTGGGAATACCTTGGATACACGAGATACATGCTGCACCATCAAATTTCCATCAATGCTTGAAATTTCCTTATAATGGAGAAGAGATCACAATCCCAACATACACAAGTTACTTTAAATTACTTTAAATCCTATAATAATTTTCATCAATTAAGCAAAAGGATGGTCCCACAACCTAGAATATACCAAAGTATAACTTTCATAAAGTTCAACAACAATTATGCTATGAGACTTAAAAAAAAACTAAAGTTGCAAGATAATGGGATGGGTGAATATAAAGTAGATCAACTACTTTGAGTAAAAAAATTACCTCTCTCACCAAGATAAAAAGGAATACCCTCATCATCCATAATGCCAGAAAATCCTAAACCACAAACTATCTATAACATAACTTTTGTAAGAGGCAAATCAATAGCGAAAGAGAAATGATGCAACACTAGTCTTGTTTCTTCCTAGACGTCCTCTAGGGTCTTCTAGGTCACTCTATTGACCTACTAGGGTTATTCCACAATCCCTAGGCTGCTTAGGATTCTTATCAAAAGATCCTAATGCATTCAACTAGTGAACACCATTATGTAGAACAAAACACTTCCAAACTCCCTTCTAGACCTCAAATGGTCTTTCTTGCATCATTTGCCTAAAATTCTCCAACTTATCCAAATTGGGCTATGATCAATCCAAAGAGAGGACTAGGGTTTCCAAGATGTTCATAGGACCCTTTCCATCACCTGCAAGCACACTTAGCATCAGAACCCTAATCGAGTTCCAAGAAAATCCACAATCGCTTCCCAAATAGGGCTATAAGAAATTAGCCCTACTTAGTCACCTTTCCTGCAATATCTAACAAAATTTATTAGCAAGTGTCTAAAAAAGTATAGGATCCAGATACCCTTTTCCATGACACTAGATATTTTCTAGGTCTAGGGCTCCCAAGCTGTCCGTACAACTCTTCCTATAATCAAGGCTAAAAATTAGGGTTTTGAGGGTTTCAAAACCATTCTGATAAAAAATCCATTCTTGATATCAAAAAAACTTCACCAAATATTCCCACTCACTTTGGGACCTCATATTACACCACCCTACTCCTCTCCAAGCTTTTATTGAAGCTATGAATTATTTCAATCCACCAAAATGGATCTGCAACTACTGGTGATCCCTAGCCATGCCTCACTAGCTCGCCTAGGGCACCACATTAAAAATGGCTAACATAACTTCCAGGGCCCCTCCTTCACTTTACACAATGTAAATGGAGTCAAAAAAATAATCCAAGAGCCTGTGCAAGTGCCATGGTGGAAAATGGAGTTATGACCCCAATTGCAGATAATGCCCAATTCAAACCAGTGACTGGGCCAAACTTAAAAGATTTTGTACAAGAAACTAAAACAATTAAATCAAAAAATATAACACCACAAGAATTCTTCAAAAAAACTACATTACACTAAACAAAACTTATATAAATTATTTCAATCCATTAAACCACCTGATCACTTCAAAATACACAAACAATCAGTATTATTGTATTACATAGTCCGTACACAAAATCACTCCAACTTTCCAACCTTGCAAAAAGCTTGAGGATGGTATTATATATTTTACCAAGACACTAACAATTGAATTTAGATAGTTAAGGAACTAATTCCTTCAAAGTTGCATTCTTGTCATAAATGTTGTCAATGTTGTCAATGACAACATTGACAACTTTTGCAACTTTTTGGATATGCTATCCAAACTTGGTCTAACCTTGTCCAAAGTTGTCCAAACCACTAGTGAGGATGAAATAACATCAAATAGGACCTGTAATCCCTTCTTTGACTTATTTGGAAATGAAATACCAAAAACACCCTATTGGAGCTGTTGTTCCCTTTTCTTGCTGTCATAAAACATACTCCTCAAAGGATTTACTCTATTTATCCCTGACACTGATCAAGCATAGAGTAGGACAACAGTAACAAGGTCTTGGGACCTCCTTCACTTTGAGCTCCACAGACTTGGGTGGGATTACCCTTGAAAGATTAGAATAATGAAATTACTAAATTATTCTAGTTTGCTATTGGTGGAATTACAGAGAATGATCACTGTAACTTTTACTAAAACAGACTAAACTGAAAGTAAAAATTGATTTTTAATGGTGATAGTCACTTAATTGAACAAAAATAGACCAGTGCTAAATCTAAGGGCATGGAGTCATCTGTGAATAATTTTAACTAGCATGATTGAAGACTAAACTTAAGGCAATTACAGGACCTGACACAAACGTAGATATATCTTATATATCTACCTCAGTACACTTAGCCAGAATAATCGATCAGATTCATTAGCTACCCTGAACTTTGTTGAAATATCTCTAAGGTATATTCTCTCCTTGAAAGAACCCTAGAAGTATTTCATAATCTGCCTTACATATATATAAATTGAAAATTCTCCTTGAACATTCAACTTAGACAAAATTCAAAATGCTAAAATGAAGACAGAAAATCCACTAAATGCTTCAGAAACTATGAACTGGATTTCATTCAGAAGTCATCATCAATTACTACATTCAACAGATATTTCTCCAAAAAGACCAGATATATTGCAATTGACTTAGTATTATTTTCAGACAGAAAAATGACCATCATCCCCTTCCCAGTAGTCATGGAATCGTTTTATAGCACAAGGATGCAACATGCTACCGACATGCTGGGAAGGATTACACAACCGCTTGCAACAACTGTAACAAAATTTTGCAACCGAACATAGGTGGCAGCTAATTAACAAGATTTGTTTTTCGTGGCTTAACCACATTTTATTCATCCTTTTTGCTTCCCATCTATTCTTCTTTGACGGTAGGCCAATCAAAAGGCAACAACTTCCACCTCACCTGGCATCCATGGCAGTTCTGGTCTCAAACACAAATTTTGACATGTCTCTTTCCTGTTCTGCAGAATGCTGTGCTCTGTTTTCTGTTTCTTCTTTGGTGGCTCTTTAGCTCTGCTATTCAACTGGTCGCATACTCACCATCCATCCTTTCTCCACTTTTCATCTTCTACGAGTGAGCGATGACCAAATTCTCGAAGCTCATTTCATGTCTGTCGCGTGCTCACACTCCTTTTTTGCTCTGCTTTTGGGTTCACGCGAGTGAGCGATGCTTGCTTTTTTAACTTGTCGCACCCTCACGAGTTGAATTTTTATGTCACCTAAATCTGGGCAACTGAGCGATATTGATTACTTTATTGCATAATCTAACTCGTCGCATACACGCGCCACTTAACATTCTAACTTTCACCTTATGCGCGAGTGAGTGATAGTAGCTATTCTTTTCTCAGTCACAAACTCGCGAGCTCAGAAACTTCACTTCATTATGGACTACGAGTGCACGATGTCTTTCTTCTTTTGGCTCATCACACGCTCATGCTGCAAAACACAAGCAAGATAAAACATGAGCGAGTGAGCGATCTAACAGGACATGACTTCATCGCACAGTCGTAGACCTTTTAACATTGACACAAAACTTAACGCGCGTGCGCGACTACTTTATTTTTGACATGACTCATTCAGTCGTAGAGCATGAGACAGATAGTATGACTTTAGAGTGACTGCGCGATTTACATTTTTTCAACTCATCACTGATTCACCAACCTGCAACTTGACCTCCACAAAACATCATGACTGCATGATTTACCTCTCAAAATAGCTCGTCGCCCACTCGTAGACAGATCAAAAATAGACATATGGAGATCGCGATTGCACGATTCTCCTTCTTGGATAGCTCGTCACGTAGTCGCATGACTTAAGACTCTTTTAAAAGACCGAAGTGACAGAGCGAATAAACATAAAACATGACTTAAAATTTTTTTGACTTCATTTGCGCGGTAAAGCATAAGATTTGAAACTAGAAAGCACGGGAAATGTAAAAGACCAAGAAATTCAAAAATTTTTACAAGGCAGTGCTAACAATGGCTCCGACTGGGGAAAGATAATTGCAAAATTGTCATTAGAAGCCAAACTTCTGGAGAACAGACCGCAAACCTAAACTAAACTGTACAGGAGCACACAAAACCACAAAAAAATAGGGAAATCTAAACTAACGTGCATGGAACAAAGAGAACTATGAGAAATAATGTTTCAAGAATTGTCCATGCACTGGCAATTCCTGTATTTCACCATTTGGATCCTCCAAGAAATAAGAATCTTTCCCATGAAACTCCTAGATTACAAATGGGCCCATCCACAGTGATTCAAACTTTCCATGTTTGCCCTTTTCTTCTTTTCTGGCATTCCATTGTAGCACCAGATCATTTACCCTGAATTTTCTTTCAGTTGTCCTTTTATCAAATAGGTATTTAGACTGTTGCTGCAACTTTAGGTTTCTTTTGTGAGCTTCTACTCTTATTTCTTCTAATTCCATCAATTGATCCATTCTTTGCATCATAGGTTCTGGATTTTCTGAATCTTCTTCCAGCAAAAATTTATGCACTGGTAATAGATTGTTCAAGGGAAACCTTGCTTGACTTCCATAAACCATTTCAAAAGGGGAAACCCCTATAGACCTTTTTACTGTCACTCTGTTAGCCCATAAGGCTAATTTCAACTTTGAGTGCCAAGACTTCTTATTTTTATCCAAAATCCTTTTAATGATTTTCATAATACTTTTATTACTGGATGCAGCCTATCCATTATATTGAGGATGATATGGTGAGGAGTAAGATAAAGTAATGCCATATTCTTCACAGAAGTCTCTAAATTCATCAAACCTAAAACACATGGTATTATCCATAATCAGCTTAGTGGGCACACCAAATCTTGTCAGAATGTTGTCCATCAAGAAATCCATTACTATCTTGTCGGTTGCTCTTTTTGTTGGGATTGCTTCTATCCATTTGGTGAAGTAGTCTGTAGCCACAAGAATCCAACTATGACCCCCACTAGATTTTTCTGTAAATTCACCAATAAAATCCAAACCCCACTAGGTAAAAGGAGCTT
>MU225899.1:904935-918337 GCA_018584345.1 Thuja plicata
TATAACCTCTTGTTCTCTTGCTTCATCATTCCTTTGCTTGATAAGTAGTAGTTCATCCAATTCCTTCTTCAAAATGTCATTATCCCTAAGGACCTCCTCAATGTCAGAACTAGAAGAATCATATATAGTCACTTGATTTTCTGGCTTTTGTTCTTCAACCCTCTCATAGGGAATTTCCTCAAAGCAAGAGGATGCCTTTGCCTTTTCTTGGAACATAATTTTTGGTCTAGGGTTGAATATGTCTTCAAAGTAACCAAGTGTATCAAATTCAGGAATTAGGGGTTTATTAGTCTCCTTCTCAAGAATATTGTCTAATGATTGGTTTTGGCCTACTAACCTAGGCTTCCAAGATGTAGTATTAGAGGATTCCCCTTTTCTAGAGTAGTTTCTTTTGAGATTTTTGGAACTACTACTTTCTGATGTTGCCTGAAACTAGTTCTTTATGTTTGCTTTTGTATGCCTCATTATACTGAAATGAATGTTCACACACTTAATCTGCTAGTATTCCCCTTATAAATACTATAACCAATAATCAGAGTCGCCACCCAAATCTTTGGGAAAATTTGGATTCAATTTTTAGACAGTGATATTTGAGGACATATAAAAAGCAAATACATAATATGTGATTTCATAAACTAGACTTTAAAGTATCTATATTATGGAATGAAATCCCCAGTAGAGTCACCAATTTCTGTTGTTCCCTTTTCTTGCTGTCATAAAACATACTCCTCAAAGGATTTACTCTATTTATCCCTGACACTGATCAAGCATAGAGTAGGACAACAGTAACAAGGTCTTGGGACCTCCTTCACTTTGAGCTCCACAGACTCAGGCGGGATTACCCTTGAAAGCTTAGAATAATGAAATTACTAAATTATTCTAGTTTGCTATTGGTGGAATTACAGAGAATGATCACTGTAAATTTTACTAAAACAGACCAAACTGAAAGTAAAAATTGATTTTTAATGGTGATAGTCACTTAATTGAACAAAAATAGACCAGTGCTAAATCTAAGGGCATGGAGTCATCTGTGAATAATTTTAACCAACATGATTGAAGACTAAAATTAAGGCAATTACAGGACCTGACACAAATGTAGATATATCTTATATATCTACCTCAGTACACTTAGCCAGACTAATCGATCAGATTCATTAGCTACCCTGAACTTTGTTGAAATATCTCTAAGGTATATTCTCTCCTTGAAAGAACCCTAAAAGTATTTCATAATCTGCCTTACAGATATATAAATTGAAAATGCTCCTTGAAAATTCAAGTTAGACAAAATTCAAAATGCTAACATGAAGACAGAAAATCCACTAAATGCTTCAGAAACTGTGAATTGGATTTCATTCAGAAGTCATCATCAATTACTACATTCAACAGAGATTTCTCCAAAAAGACCAGATATATTGCAATTGACTTAGTATTATTTTTAGACAGAAAAATGACCATCATCCCCTTCCCAGTAGTCATGGAATCCTTTTGTAGCACAAGGATGCAACATGCTACTGACATGCTGGGAAGGATTACACAACCGCTTGCAACAACTGTAACAAAATTTTACAACCGAACATAGGTGGCAGCTAATTAACAAGATTTGTTTTTCATGGCTTAACCACATTTTATTCATCCTTTTTGCTTCCCATCTATTATTCTTTGATGGTAGGCCAATCAAAAGGCAACAGCTTCCACCTCACCTGGCATCCATGGCAATTATGGTCTCAAACACAAATTTTGACATGTCTCTTTCCTGTTCTGCAGAATGCTATGCTCTGTTTTCTGTTTCTTCTTTGGTGGCTCTTTAGCTTTGCTATTCAAATGGTCGCATACTCTCCATCCATCCTTGCTCCACTTTTCATCTTCTACGAGTGAGCGATGACCAAATTATTGAAGCTCATTTCATGTCTATTGCGTGCTCGCACTCCTTTTTTTCTCTGCTTTTGGGTTCACACGAGTGAGCGATGCTTGCTTTTTTAACTCGTCACACCCTCGCGAGTTGAATTTTTATGTCACCTGAATCTGGGCGACTGAGCGATATTGATTACTTTACTGCATACTCTAACTTGTTGCATACTGGCACCACTTAACATTATAACTTTCACCTTATGCGGGAGTGAGTGATAGTAGCTATTCTTTTCTCAGTCCCAAACTCGCGAGCTCAAAAACTTCACTTCATTATGGACTGCAAGTGCACGACATCTTTCTTCTTTTGGCTCATCGCACGCTCGCGCTGTAAAACACAAGAGAGATAAAACATGAGTGAGTGAGCGATCTAATAGGACATGACTTCATCGCACAGTCGTAGACCTTTTAACATTGACACAAAACTTAACGCGGGTGCGCGACTACTTTATTTTTGACATGACTCGCTCAATCGCAGAGCGTGAGACAGATAGTATGACTTTAGAGTGACTGCGTGATTTACATTTTTTCAACTTGTCACAGACTCACCAACCTGCAACTTGACCTCCACAAAACATCACGACTGCATGATTTACCTCTCAAAATAGCTCATCGCCCACTTGCAGACAGATCAAAAATAGACATATGGAGATCGCGATTGCATGATTCTCCTTCTCGGATAGCTCATCATGCAGTTGCATGACTTAAAGAGTCTTTTAAAAGACCGACGCGACAGAGCGACTAAACATAAAACATGACTTAAAAAAAACTTGACTTCATTTGCGCGGTAAAGCATAAGATTTGAAACCAGAAAGCATGGGAAAAGACCAAAAAATTCAAAAAATTTTACAAGGCAGTGCTAACAGGACCTAAATGGACACAAAGGTCTCTAAAGGACCTAACAAGACACATCCTCCTACTCAACACTCTACACACTAGGACTCTTGGTCCCTTTATTCACCTAGTGGTATAGCTAGAACCACTACAAGACAAAACATAGAAGAAGCCCTAGGTTAGATTATATCAACTAGCCCACCTATGTGCTCCTACACCATACTCCTGCAAAAGGAAAAGCTATGTCACTCCCATGGACTGTAGATCCTCTAAGATTCCCACCTTCTTGAAATCTACCTCTGCAATCTATGAGGCCTCTAACTCTAGTCTATCCTTCAACTGAATCAAATGTTCCATGTAGACTTTATGTATTGTAGTCTTCTTAACCTAGGAGTCTAGAACTTTGTCAGCTACCATATGAAACTTTAGAGGTAAGACAACAACCTCCACATCATCACTGACCCCTTGACTATTTGGATTGATCTCATCCATCTTCCCTCTGAACTAGATTAAATATTGAACATTAAATACTGGAGAAATTCTCAAGTCTGAAGGTAAGACCACTTTATAGGCATTAGCCCCATATTTTGCCAATATTTTTCAAGGGCCCACCCTTTTCATCTTAAGCTTAGTAGGGACACCCTTCTGTAGCCTTGATTTGTTCAAGTGAACCATGACAAATTCACCCACTTCAAACTGAACATCCTTCCTCTTCTCATCATCTTTGGCTTTCAACTTATGTTGACTGTCTTGGATCTACTTCTTGACTTGGTCTTGGATCTCTTTCATGGTATGGGTGAAGTCCTCTAAATGGCCACTTCTGTACTCCATCCCACCAAGATCCCTGATCTCACAAACACCCCTGATCTCACAAACACCCCTTGGGTGCATTCCATAAACCACTTCAAATGGGCTCTTTACTGTCATCCTATTCTTACTGTCACTGTAAGCATATTCTGCTTGGGGAATGACCACATCCCAAGTATTACCATACTCCTTAGTTAGGCCCCTTAATAGGTTACCCAACACCCTATTTACCACCTCAGTTTGGCCATCAATTTGAGGGTGGTAAGCTGAACCAAAAGATAGATTAGTTCCCAATCTTGATCACAAAGTCCTCCAAAAATGACTCATAAATTTCACATCCCTATTAGAAACTATACTCAAAGGAAGACCATGAATCCTCACAATCTCCTTAAAAAACAAATAGGTAATATGGCTAGCATCATTAGTAGTTTTACATGGGATGAAATGCCCCATTTTACTAAATCTAGCAATAGCTACATAAATGCTATCATACCCCTATTTAGTTTTTGGTAAGCCCATAATAAAATCCATACTCACACATTCCCATGGCCTTTTAGGGACCGGTATAGGTTGATACAACCCTACATTACTCATTCCTCCTTTGGCCTTCATGTAGAAAACACACTGTTCTACATAATTGGTGACATATTTCACCAGCTTTGGCCAATAGTAGAACCTTTGGACTAGTTCCAAGGTTTTGTCCTTACCAAAATGATCACTTAGAGAACCATTATGTTTCTCTTGTATGAGGTTCATCCTCATTTATCCTTTAGGTACACACAACTGATTGCCCTTGAGCAACAATCCATTTTTTAGTGTAAAATTAGAGAACTTGCTATGAAAATGATTTTCAAAATCAACATGTGCCTTATAGGCCTCACCAAAATCCTCATATTCTTTTTAGAGATCCCTAAAACTATCAATCCCAATGCTATTCAATTGGACTTCTTGTACTGTCAACAATCTCCTGCTTAAGGCATCTACCACCTTATTAAGTTGACCCTTCTTGTGCTTTATAGTGAAAGTGAATACTGGCAAGTACTCCATCCACTTCAAATGCCTATTGCTTAGCTTCTCTTGTGTGTTAACATAACTAAGAGCTTGATTGTAAGTAAATACCAAAAATTCCTTAGGAAATAGATATTGCCTCCACTTTCTCAAAGATTTAACTAGAGCATATAGTTCCAAATCATAAGAAGAGTATTTCTTCTTAGCCTTATTTAGTTTCTCACTAAAGAAGGAAATAGGCCTACCTTCTTGACTCAATACCCCCCCTACTACCATTCCACTAGCATCACACTCAATGGTAAACAACTTCTCAAAGCTTGGTAATTGTAGGACTGGTTGAGTAGCCACTTGTTTCTTCAGCAACTCAAAGGCTTTCCCTGCTTTTATTGTCCATCTAAAATTAGTTTTGACCCCACCCTTTATTGTATCCATCAATGGTGCCGATACCCACTGAAATTCCTAATAAACTTCCTATAAAATTGGGCAAGGCCATGAAAAATTATTACCTCTATGGCTGTGGTAGGTGGAGGCCAACTTAGAATAGTAGCAACTTTGTCTTTGTCCATCTTCAAAGACCCCTTAGACACTACAAATCCCAAGTAGACTAGTTCTTGTTTGAAGAGCTCACACTTCTCAAGGTTGATAGCCAATTTATCTTCATGTAACCTTTTCAATACTGCCTCTACATGTTTGATATTCTCCTCTCTTGTCTTTTTGAATATCAGTATATCGTCAAGATATACCACCATATACTTCCCTGTGAAGTCCTCTAGCACCTCAATCATGAGCCTCATCAATGTGCTCAAAGAATTTAAGAGACCAAATGGCATAACAAGCCATTCATATAACTCATATGCTTTCTTTAATGCCATTTTCCATTCATCACCTTCCTTCACCCTGATTTGGTGATAACCACTCTTCAAATCCAACTTTATAAAGTACACTGCCCCTCCTCAGCAATCTATGAGATCCACTATCCTAGGTATAGGGAACCTATACCTTATTGTGATTCTATTTATTGCCCTTGAATCTGTGCAAAGCCTCCATTCTCCTCCCTTCTTGGATGCCAAAACAACCGGGACTACACAAGGGTTGATACTCTTCTTGATCAAGCCTTGATCCAAGAGTTCTTGTACCTACCTAGCTACTTCCAAGTTCTGATATGGAGTAAGCTTGTATTCTACTTTATTGGGCAAAGATTCCCTTGGCACAAAGTCTATTTGATGACTTATAACCCTCTTATGTGGTAGGGTTGCAGGAGTACCATCACTCACAATGCCCTTGTGCTTCTCAAGAAATTCTTGCACCTCTATTGGTAATGACTCCTTCACTGATTTTTCCTCCTCCTTAGGTCATAGCACAATGGCATAACCTTCCCCTCATCATCCTTGATGTATTTTACAAACTCCTTACCATTGCATAACATAATATTAGGAGTTCTAGTTTGTGGCTCTTCATCCTCTAACAAAGACTAAATTTTGAAAGTCTTCCCTTCTTTCTTGAATGTGATGGAATTCTCCTTCCCATCATACACTTCCCCATTATCAAATTTCCAAGGTCTCCCAAGAATTAAATGGAAAACATTCATTGGTAGGATGTCACAAAGGAATCTGTCCTTGTACCCTACTATTGAGGACTCTACCCATGTTTGCTCATTAACCAGCACACTTTGGCCTTTGTTTAGCCATATCACCTTATAGGTATTAACATGGGGTATCTTGGCTAGCTTAAGTTTCACCACTGCCTCTTCTAAAATGATATTGTCAGTTGAACAAGAATCCACTATCACTTTGTAGAATTTGCCTAAGATTTTACATCTTATTCTAAACATATCTCTCCTATGCTTGGGCTCATCCTTGATTGGCTTCCTTATCAACACTCTCCTAAACATAAAATTCTCACCCATCTCTAAATCTAGATGGTCTATTTTAGGAGCTTTTACACTTGAAGTGTCTTCATGTGTATATGCTATCCTCTTGTCACTATTTGCTGTAGAAGGTTTGTCTAGACATCTATAGGCTAGATGGCCTAATTCTCCACAATAATAACATTTCATGGTTGCAAAATAAGAACTACTCCTACCTCCTCTTCCTCTGTTAGGACCACCACGATTACCCCTGCCTCTGTTATAGCCTCCTCTTGAACTACTTTTAGTCTGCTTCTCTATCAACTTATTCTCTCCTTGTGACCTTTGTTCACTTCCCCTGCCTTGGTAGCCTCATCTTTGACCCCTCTAGTCTCTCCCTCTGCCTCTATTGTTATTGTTATTCTTGAATCTAGAATCCACTTTCTTCTTATTCTTTTCTTCCACTCTTATAGCCAATTGATGACACTTTTGTATTGTAGTAGGTGTCCATAGGTTAATCTCCTCTTGGATGTTCCACTTCAATCCACCCAAGTATCTAGCCACTTTGATTGAATCTTCTTCCTACAATTTAGACCTTAGACACAATATTTGAAATTCCTCAGTATATGAGGCCACATCTAGGTCTTTCTGTTTCAAGTTTTTTCTCTTCCTATAAAGCTGGATCTCATAATCCTCTAGAAGATAGTTCTCCTTCAATTCAGTTACCATGGAATTCCAATTTTCAATTGGTTGATTTCCCATGCTTACCCTCTCATCCTAAAGGTATTTCAACCAAGTCAAGGCTGACCCTCTAAGTCTAGACATGGCCACTTTGATCTTTTGGGCTTCAGATATACCCTCACACTCGAAGTGATTGTCCATTGTTTTAATCTAGTCCATGAATGTCTTAATCTCAATCTTTCCTCCAAACAAGGGTATCCCTTCCAAAGCCTTTCCACTTAATTCTTTTATGGATTTTAATAAAGGTTCATCATTCAACACTGGGTCTGGTTCGGGGATGAATTCTTCCTCTTCAATCTTTTTCTTACCCCTATTGCTTGTTTCAGCTTCAAATTATTTCTTCCTAGTAGCATCTACTAGTTCTTCCATATTAACCCTCACTGCTTCCAAGGTATCCTCAAGGAGTCTATTTTTCTCATTTTTCTCTTCCATGTCCTTGGATAGTTCTACATTTGTCACCATCTTTATAGAACCACTAGATTCCACTTCTGACATATACCAATCTTCCCAAGTTTCTCAACTTGCTCTGATACCACTCTGATGTAGCACTAGTCTTGCTTCTTCCTAGACCTCCTCTAGGGTCATCTAGGTCACTCTATTGACCTACTAGGGTTATTTCACAATCCCTAGGCTCCTTAGGATTCTTATAACAAGATCCTAATCTAGATAACTAGTGAACACCATTATATAGAACAAAACACTTCCAAACTCCCTTCTAGACCTCAAATGGTCTTTCTTGCCTCATTTGTCTAAAATGCTCCAACTTATCCAAATTGGGATATGCTCAATCCATAGAGAGGACTATGTTTTCCAAGATGTTAATAGGACCCTTTCCATCACTTTCAAGCACACTTAGCATCAGAACCCTAATCAAGTTCCAAGAAAATCTACAATCGCTTCCCAAATAGGGCTACAAGCAATAAGCCCTACTTAGTCACCTTTCCTACAATAAATCACAAAATTTCTTAACAAGTGTTGAAACAAGTATATGATCTAGATACCATTTTCCACAACACTAGAGATTTTCTAGGTCTAGGGCTCCCAAGATGTTTGTACAACTTTGCCTATAATCAAGGCTAAAAGTTAGGGTTTTGAGGGTTTCAAAATAAGTCTGATAGAAAATCAATTCTTTATATAAAAAAAACTTCACCAAATCTTCCCACTCACTTTGGGATCTCATAACACACCACTCTACTCCTCTCCAATCTTTTATTGAAGCTATGAATGCTTTCAATCCACCAAAATGGCTCTGCAACTACTGGTGATCCCTAGCCATGCCTCACTGGGTCGCCTAGTGCATAACCTTAAAAATGGATTCCATAACTTCTAAGGCCCCTCCTTCACTATAAACAATGTAAATAGAGTCAACCACCATAATCCAAGAGCGCATTCAAGTTCCACGGTGGAAAATGGAGTTATGACCCCATTTGCAGATAATGCCCAATTCAAACTAGCGACAGGGCCAAACTTAAAATATTTTGTACATGCGACTAAAAATATTGAATCAAAAAATATAAAACCACAAGAACTATTGACACAACCTACATTACAATAAAAAAAACTTATAGAAATGATTTCAATCCATTAAACCACTCGATCACTTCAAAACACACAAATAGTCACTGTTATTGTATTACACAGTCCGTACCCAAAATCTCTCCAACTTTCCAACCTTGAAAAAAGAATGAGGATGGTCTTATATAGTTTACCAAGACACTAAAAAAAAATTTCAGATAGTTAAGGAACTAATTCCTTTGAAGTTGCATTCTTGTCATAAATGTTGTCAATGACAACATTGACAACTTTTGCAAATTTTTGGATATGCTATCCAAACTTGGTCTAACCTTGTCCAAAGTTGTCCAAAACAATAGTGAGGATGAAATAACATCAAATAGGACCTCTAATCCCTTCTTTGACTCATTTTTCAATGAAATACCAAAAACACCCTATTGGACCTAAATGGACACAAAGGTCTCTAAAGGACCTAACAAGACACATCCTCCTACTCAACACTCTACACACTAGCACTCTTGGTCCCTTTATTCACCTAGTGGTCTGGCTAGAACCACTACAAGAAAAACATAGAAGAAGCCCTAGGTTAGATTGTATCAACTATCCCACCTAGGTGCTCCTACACCAAGAAAGAAGACAACAAGGTATTGAAATGACTATATAAGGAAAGAGGTGAATCTCATCAAGACATTAAACATGTCCAAATTGCAACTCAAAAATATGTTCTTGGTCTTCATATAATTCAACAAATGGGATATTAAGGGAAATAATAAAGAATTTCTTTTCGAGCCAATTCTTACACAATTCAGAGATCCCAAAGATAAAATAGGCATAGGGTACAAAGAGGAAGCACATATCCCACTCATTCAAGATGGCCCAATTTTTGATGAGGAACATGAAGAATCTGAAGAGGAAACATAGATTGTCCCTATCTCCTATGAAAGAATACTATATATCCACAAAGAAAATCCTCAATATCAAGGAGAACTCTACACTCCTTCATTTTTGAGTGATAAAGAAGCTAAGGCTGAGGAAGAAACATTCACACACCAACCAAATGTTCAAATACTTGAAAAAGACCAAAATTATTTTCATAGAAATGAGTCAGATGAAGAAGCTCATGAAAAAGAAAACCGTCATCCTAACTGGGGGCAACTAGTAAATAAAACTAATGTTCTAGACTGGTAACATTATACTGACACAGATTCTAATGAATATGAATGTGACTTGTTCTTTGATTCAAATATAGATATTGAAATATATGTGATTCATCAATATGCCCCTCAATGAGAAATAGGAGAAATTTCTAACATGACTCATAATACCAACATTGTTGCTGACTTTGCTAATGTGGTGATTCCCAATATAATTGATGCTAACATGGGAGTCTTGATAACACCAGAAAGGTTTTTTAGACTATTGGTTAACAAATATTATAATAATGTGATAAGAGAAAGAGAAGAGGGATAATGCTTAGGTGTATGACCCTTTGAATTTAGTTCACATAATATTGACGATAACTTTAGTGAGAATAATGAGATTCTTTATGATCTAAGAAATCTTTGGGACGATGTTGTTATAGAACTCGTCGATACACTCAAAATCTATGAGAATAACTCAATCATGGATCTTGAAATAGTTGAAACCAATCCTAATAATAACTTTCAATTAATCCACCCTAAACTTATTGATTGGACCTTATCTGAACCTATGGATATACCCATGTTTCCCAATGACCATGCCATAGCTTGTTATCTAAATGTGGTAGAATCTGTAACCTCTTCCACTAGTGAATCTAATGCAAGAGGAGATATCAAGTTTTCCAGTTGCAAAAGTAAAAAAGAAAAAAAATCAAATATTTGAGGGTGAAAACCATTCTATGGAAGTCTCAGATAAAAAAAAGGAAAAATAAAGGATGTATTTGATAGTGAAAACCTCCCTTAGGTGCTAGAGGATTGGTTGATTTTCTAGGTATTGTTTCAATTAATTGAATGATGTCTCACATGCTTCATCTCATTTATGTATAATACCTTTGTGCATAATCTTTGTAAATGGTTACTCTTTATTATCTAGTTGAACAATGAACCTTTGGATTGACTGGAGTTTACCTTGGAATGACCGTACCTAACTCGTATTTTTTGGTGGTATTATTTCTATGATTTCTTTTACCTTTTATGAATTGACCTCAATTCCATTAGCCAAGAAAATGTATCCTATAAGTTTTCTGGAGGTGACCCTGAATGCACATTTCTTTGGCTTTAATTGCAGTTTGAACTATTTTATCTAATCTAGGATTGTAGCTAAATCCTTCAAATTATCCTTCCTATTGCGCTATTTCCCTAGTGGCTCCAATTGTAGGAAAGCCATTATTACTATATGTTTTAGCAACTGATACCTTACTTGGGGCACTCTTAGCACAACAAGATGAAAAGGGGAGAGAAGGAGAAATATATTATATCAACAAAACACTAGTGAAATATGAACTTAACTATACACCTATTGAGAAAGCTTATCTTGTGGTCGTGTTTGTATCACAGAAATCCAAACACTATATGATGACACATTCAATCAAATTGGTGGCCAAAATTGATCCTCTAAAATATCTTCTTAACAAAACAACCTTAATAGAAAGATTGGCTAAATAGGAGTTTATACTCAGCAAATTTGATATTGAATACATAGAGAGAAAATCCATTAAAGGAAAAATTATTGCAGACCAGCTAGCCAAGGTACCATTACCAAGAGACAATCCTTTAACAGTAGAATTTCCCAATGAATCCATCCTAATAATCTATGAACACATATGGAAGATGTATTTATATGGTTCCTTTACACAATAGGGATCAGGAATAGGAATTTTTTTTATCTCACCACAAGGCTACAAAATACCCAAGACACAAAATCCTATTTCCATGTACCAACAATATTGTGAAATATGAAGCCATAGTGGTGCAAGAGTACCAAAACTAAATAAAATGTTTCTATGGACCCTAGGGGTTCCTTCAAGGTCCTAAGAGGCCTTTACAAATGTTAAGACACTATGGTTAGACATTGGACCACCATGTAAGGCCATAGTACCAAGATTGTCAAAATATGAGCCCTTGGGTCACTATGAGTCATTTATGATCCCAAACCCTAAAAATAGGTTGTTTTTGAGTTTTTAGTGTTTGGATCCACTAGGGATCACCTAAATAAAATCTTTACCAAATTTGGTCATTAGATTAACAAAATTGCAAAAAATGTAAAAGTTGCTCAAAAGTTGTCAAGCAACTTTTGAGCAAACTTAACAACTTTTCAAAAACTAACTCCCAAATGGTCAAGTTGGTTCAAAAAATTCATGTAACTATTGGGAGTGTCTACAATATCCCTTTTATGTGGGTGGTAGGCTGATGATGTAAGTTAATATTTGAAAATCAATAAAAGTAACCATTTTCTTGCATTCTGAAGGAGACAGTCACCGTGTATAGTCAGGTACGGATAGAGGGGCATGTGAGTCTGACACCAAGAGTGAGGGGTATGAATCTACTTCCATTTGGTTTTGGCCTCATGTTTTGATAGATCTTGGTTTGAAATTTATCCAATTTTCAAACTCACTGCCTGAATTGTAGGCCCTAATTTAAGGTTTCTTAGGAAATTAAGTGTATCTTCACTTTCCACCATGGGAAATGATAAGGATAAATTATTGCCTTTGTTTTGTATAATTTTAATACTCTGTTCTAGTTTTTGTTAAAACATTTGAGAGTCTAACTAGCCAAAAACTAGTGATAAAGTCCAGAAAGAATGGATGAACCATGGGTAGATGTTTATGACATATTTTGCTAATATTATACATATAGTGCAGTATTTCATAAAACTGTCAGAATCTATGTTCTAATATCTAGATATTTAATTTGATTAAGATTGTTGCATGAATATTTCTGTATCATAACTAACTTGACAAGAGAGAAAGCGGCTGGAGAGTGGTTGACAACATTCATGGAGGACTATTGAGGACCAGCTACAGTGGAGTGATCATTACAGTACCAGGAAACACAGCTGCTACAATGGAGCCATTATTCCAGGACACGGGGATGTAGTGTGCCTATATTCCCTCTACACTTCATTATGTTGAATTGGTCACCCGAGATTTACTACCCATGCCACAGGCTATTGTTCTTCCATCTTCTTCTCTGACATATTTTTAGCAATATAGTTTCTTTTCTGCTTTTGTAATAAATGTTTGATCCTCTATTTATATAGGGATTGGACTGATAGTTAGAGCTAGCTAGGAAAAATGAAAGACATAAGTTTTTGAAAGGGAACTATTGTATCTTGTAGCAATCTATTTTCAAGTTCCATGTCTTTTTTTTATGTAATGAGTTTTTGTAATGCAATGAAATAGTTCTTGGTTTACATTCAGTGATCATAGTTTAGCAGAAACTGACCAAGGGGGCCCACTTGGGAGGTGGAATAGGTTAGAATAGAATAGATTTCATTTCCAGCATTTCTAGCATTTCTAGTAATTCAGATAGAAGTTACAATTTCTTCTTGAAGCATCGCAACTTGTGAGTGTTCCTGCAACATCTGCAAGAATAGTTATAATGGATGTTTTAGGTTGAAATCATAGGTTTCAGTAGAGATACAGTTTATAGCATTCATTCCAGTAAGAAGATAAATGTATTCTTTTCCTATAGCACTAGTGTAGGTTTCTTTTATGCATTTTTACCTTCCTGCAGCATAAGCAGAATGACTCCTTAAGGAACCTAGTGC
>MU225899.1:927661-947108 GCA_018584345.1 Thuja plicata
GGGAAAGAACAAGGGGATTCTACTACTCCTTTAAGAGCCAGAGGAGGGGAAGAACTAAATTTGGTGACTACAGGTCAATTGCCAGAAGGTGCAATGCTTGAGGACAAGCATTTGATTAACCAAGGGGTAGATGATAAGGCTAAATTATTTCCTTTGTTTTATATAATTTTAATACTCTGTTCTAGTTTTTGTTAAAACATTTGAGAGTCTAACCAGCCAAAAACTAGTGATAAAGTGCAGTATTTCATAAAACCATCAAAATCTATGTTCTAATATCTGGATATTTAATTTGATTAAGCTTGTTGCATGAATATTTGTGTATCATCACTAACTTAATAGAAGAAAAAGTGGCTGGAGAGTGGTCGACAGCATTCATGGAGGACTGTTGAGGACCAACTACGGCGGAGTGATCATTATAGCACTAGGAAACATGGCTACTACAATGGAGCCATTATTCCAGGATGTGGGGATGTAGTGTGCCTATATTCCCTCTGCACTTCATTATGTTGAATTGGTCACCCAAGCTTTACTACCCACACCATGGGCTGTTGTTCTTCCATCTTCTTCTCCGGCATGTTTTCAGCAAGATAGTTTCTTTTCTACTTTTGTAATAAATGTTTGATCCTCTATTTATATAGGGATTGGGCCTATAGTTAGAGCTAGCTAGGAAAAATGAAAGATAGAAGTTTTTGAAAGGGAACTATTGTATCTTGTAGCAATCTATTTTCAAGTTCCATGTCTTGTTTTTATGTAATGAGTTTTTGAAACGCAATGAAATAGTTCTTGGTTTACATTTTGTGTTCATAGTTTAGCAGAAACTGACCAAGGGGGCCCACTTGGGAGGTGGAATAGGTTAGAATAGAATAGATTTCATTTCCAACATTTCCAGCATTTCTAGTATTTCAGATAGAAGTTACAATTTCTTCTTGCAGCATCGCAACTTGTGAGTGTTCCTGCAGCATCTACAAGAATAGTTATAATGGATGTTTTAGGTTGAAATCATAGGTTTTGGTAGAGTTGTAGTTTATAGCATTCATTCCAATAAGAAGATAAATGTATTCTTTTCCTGTAGCACTAGTGTAGGTTTCTTTTATGCATTTTTACCTTCCTGCAACATAAGCAGAATGAATCCTTAAGGAACCTAGTGCACAGATTGTGTTGACCATTTCAAGTATACGTCCCTGGGTTGACAAGTTAAATGCACCTCATAATAGGAAAAGTAGTCATTAGATTGAATGAACCATTCCTAAGAAAGGCCTTGAGCATGATTATTATACACCTATTGTGAGGCGATTCAGGAAATTAATGACCCTTAGTGGAAAGCTTGTTCTTATGATGATTTTCAATATTCTGCAAGATAGTTTCTTCAAGTTTTAGGGAAATGGGAATGGAGTGATGACCTAGGTGTATATTCATATGTATGCACCTATCCTGATTTAGGATAGCATTCATAACTTCTATTTGGGGATTGACCAAAAGCCCTAAGTCAGAGGAAGAATCATTTGTGCACACCTTCACATGATCTAGTAGTCATTTTGGGCATTGGATGTATCTAGAAGACACTTGTAGTGTAAATGAAGGCCTAATTAGGACTAATGGATGGAGCAATTTGGTATGTCTTTCTGTCTTCCTCTCAATCCCAAGTTCCAAGGCTTAATTCCTTGGCCATAAAGGGTATCTGAAACCCCAACCAGTTCATAAAGTTATGTGGGAAAATCTTAATTGAGATCAAATTTCCTTTTGAAAAAGGCTACAAGCATAACCTTGGGTTTGTGAAAAAACCATGGTATATGGATTGCATTTAAGTGAAAGAACCATTGGAACTAAGAGATAGGGACATAAATATACCACATCCACAAGAGTAGGTCACCCCTGGTCTTATATGTTCTTTTGGGGTTATTATTGTGAATCAGGGTCATTTGCTTGAAGGGCCAACCTAGGTAGTTGGTCTTGAAGGATTGGTGAAACCTAGTGATTAGGTTACCCTTGGGTTTTTAGGGTTGTGATAACCTTAATAAGTCTTTCTTACACACTTGTTATAAGTGTCAAGGATTTTGGCTTCCTAGTTTGGTGATCTAGGGTACATTTCCCTATTTGGGTCACATCAAGGCTTCCAGTTGCCCACTTTGCATCAAGTGGTATCAGAGCTATGTCTTCTCCTAAGGATGAAGATATCCCTTCAAGGGTTACAAACATTGAATTGGAAAAGATGGTAAGGGAACAAAGGGTAGCAAATGCAACCTTGACAAGGAGGTTGTAAGAGTTGGAAAGAAAGGTAGAGAGGGGCAAAGAGTTGCTTTTGGTGATGAAGAAGGGAGTGAGTCAAAGATTGACACTCCTGATCAGGATGATAACATTCTTGCAGAACAAAGACCCCTCCTAGATGCCTTGAAATCTATGGGGAGAAGAACCATGAAGGAAAAGTTGGATTTTCCAACTTATAATGGGAAGATGATTGCAGACTTGGCCTTGGATTGGATAGAGTTCCTAACAAGTTTTTTTGAGTGTGAGGAAATCCCTAAGAAGCAGAGGGTGAAAATAGAAAGATCCAAGTTGAAGGGAGCAGCCCTAACTTGGTGGAACTTCATCCAAATAGAAAAGGTGAAGAATGGGAAGATCATGATCTCTTCATGGAATAGAATGATTGCATTGGTTAAGGAGACCTATGTTCCTGAAGACTATGGGGTACAAATCCATAGGAAGAAGAAAAGCCTAAAGAAAAAAGACATGGATGTGGGATCATACACCGAGGAGTTCCTAAATTTGTGTATGAAGACAAATGTGGCAGAGGATGAAGAAGAAAAGTTGGCAAGATATTTGAATGGTCTAAAAGTATCCATTCAAGAGGAAATCATCCTACATTGCCCTACCTCAGTGAAAAAGTTCTATCAAATGGCACTCAAGGTAGAGGAAAAGTGGAAGAGAAAGCAATATTTTGGAAAGGGAAAGGCTAATGACAGTGGGAAGAACTTCAGAGGAAGAGGAACCTCTTGGAATATAGGGCAATATAGTGGTAATAGCAGCAGGACTCTTGACCAAGGAGACAAAGAGAACAATGATACAAACTCTAGAGGTAACTATAGAGGGAGAAGACCCTTCAGTAGGGGAAGGAAAAACATTGATAGAGGAAATGGACCATTGAGGTGCTACTATTGCAATCAATTAGGACATCATGCAGGAAAGTGCCCTGAAAAGAGGAACAATAACAATCAAGGGGAAAGGAGAGCACAACTCATTGAAGAGGACAAGCAAGAGGAAAATGCAAGAGACTTAGAACCAGAGGAAGGAAAATGTTTGATGATGAGGCAAGTCTTCCTTCAAGTTCCACAAAGCCAAGAAAATCCTCAAAGAAATAATCTCTTTAGAACAAAGATCAAATGCAATGGGAAGGTATGTCATTTACTTATTGATTTTGGCTCAACTAAAAATTTAGTATCTTGTGAAATGGTACAAAAGTTAAACCTCCCTAAGAAGCCTCATCCTTTTCCTTACCATGTGTCTTAGTTAACAAAGGGTCAACAAACTTCAGTCACTGAACAAGCATGGATAGAGTTTTCAATCTCTCATTTTAAAGTCAGAGTTCTTTATGATGTTGTGGAGATGGATGCCTCCCACATTATTTTAGGTAGAACTTGGAAATATGATGTAGATGCCACACACCACTGTAGGAAAATACCTAATACATTACCAAGGATGGGAAAACATTCACCATGAAGCCCCTGCCTGATAACAAGACTGAGAAAGAACCAACTATCATAACAATGGGGGAGAAAGAAATGTTAAAAGTTTTGAAATAATATGAAACTAAAACATATATCTTAATATCCAAACCTAAGGGTTGTCAGATCTGATAAGGGTGATCCTATACCAAATGAAGCTAAATAACTTCTTAGAAAATACAGAGATGTCACTACTAGTGACTTGCCCACAACCCTCCCTCCCTTAAGAGATATCTATCACCAAATTGACTTGATCCCTGCCTAACAAGGCCCCATACAAGATGACACCATTGCAGCATGCAGAGATGGAAAAATAGGTAAGTGAACTATTGGAAAAGGAACTCATTCAAAAAAGTCTTAGTCCATGTGTTGTCCCATCAGTTTTGGCACCTAAAAAGGATGGCAAGTGGAGGTTGTGTATTGACAGTAGAGCCCTAAACAAGATCACTATAAGATATAGATTTCCCATGCCCAGAATTGAGGATCTATTGGATCAAATAGGAGGTTCTTTCTACTTCACCAAAATAGACTTGAAGTCTGGATACCATCAAATCAGGATCAAACTAGGAGATGAATGGAAGACAACATTCAAAACTACTGAAGGTTTGTTCGAATGGTTAGTAATGTCCCTTGGGCTAAGCAATGCCCCTAGCACTTTTATGAGGCTTATGAATGAAATACTCATTGATTTCAATGGAAAATTTGTTGTTATTTATCTTGATGACATGTTAATATTCAGTCATAGCAAGGAGGAGCATCTTTATCATGTAGAACAAGTTCTAAGGAGACTTCATTAGCACAATTTGGTGAACAACTTGGAAAAGTGCATGTTTATCAAGAAGGAAATTGTGTTTCGGGATTTGTAATCTCACAAGGTACCCTCAAGATGGACCCAAAGAAGGTTGAAGCAATTATAAATTGGTCTCCACCAAAGAACCAAGGTGATGTAGGAAGATTCCATGGACTTTCCACCTTCTATAGGAAGTTTATTAAAAATTTCAGTCATGTGTGTTTACCAATGCTTGACACCATTAAAGGAGGTAGAAAGAATAAGTTTGCTTGGACAAAGGAAGCAAATGATGCATTTCATTACTTGAAAAATAGAGTTTCTCAATACCCTATCTTGGTTCTACCTAATTTCAATAAGAGCTTCACTGTCGAGATAGATGCAAGTAATTTGGCCATAGGTACAGTCCTAAGCCAAGAAGGTAAGCCAGTTGCGTTCTTCTCTGAGACATTAAATGAGGCCAAAAGGAAGTACTCAACCTATGACTTGGAACTATATGCCATGGTCCAAGCCCTCAAGAAATGGAGGCACTATCTAATCCCTAAGGAATTTGTGGTATATACTCACAACCATGCATTAATTTTTCTCAATTCATAGGAAAATCTCTCTGTCAGACATCTTAAATGGGTGGGATAGTTGCAGGCCTACACCTTCAATATCAAGCACAAGAAGGGTGTAGCAAAAAAGGTTTCTGATGCCCTTAGCTGAAGAGTGGGTTTGGTTGAAGAGATACAACTTCAAAGTGTGGGAATTTATTCCCTCAAATAACTATACCTTGATGATCCTGATTTTGCAGAGATTTTTCAAGTTTGCACAAAGATGGTTGGAAGATACCATACTGATTTTTCTAAATACCTGATTCAGAATGGACTCCTATTCAAAGGAGCTCAACTATGCATTCCAAAATGTTCAATGAGGACACATATAATAAGGGATAAACATTGTGGTGGCCTAGGAGGACACTTTGGCATCAAGAAGACTGAAGACATGGTGAAAAGAAGCTATTTTTGGCCAAAGATGAACAATGATGTTAAAAATTTCATAGAGACTTGCACCATCTTCCAGCAAGCTAAAGATGTGTCAATAAATCAAGGGTTATATCAACCTTTACCAATTACCTCTAGACCATGGGAATCAATCTCAATGAATTTTGTAATGGGGTTGCCTAGAACAAAACAAGGTTTTGATAGTGTTTTTGTGATAGTGGATAGATTTAGTAAAATGGTCCATTTTGTACCATTTAAAAGCACAATGATGCTTCTCATATTGCACATCTTTTCTTTAAAGAGGTAGTTAGGATCCATGGTTTTCCTCAAACAATTGTATTTGACAGGGATGTGAAGTTTCAAGGCCACTTTTGGAGGACACTTTTCAAGAAACTTGGAACTAATCTAACCTACAGCTCTACCTATCACTCACAAATAGATGAATAGATTGAGGTGGTAAATAGATCCTTAGGCAATATCCTAAGATGCCTAACCAAACAATATGCTCAGAGTTGGGATCTACTCTTGCCCCAAGCAGAGTTTGTATTCAATGACTCCATGAACAGGTCAACAGGCAAGACCCCCTTCCAAGCAGTGTATGGCCTTCATCCCAAATGATCATTAGATCTAGTAAAACTCCCATCTGATTTCAAAATCAATGCTCAAGGAAAAGAATTAGATGAACTTATAACAAAGGTACAGCATGAGGTAAAAGAAACACTACAAAGATCCACTTTGAAATACAAGGAACATTCAGACAAAAGAAGAAGGGAAATCCACTTCAAAGTTGGAGACAAGGTATGACCATTCTTAAGGAGAGAGAGACTACCTAAGGGTAGATATTCCAAACTTCACATGAAAAAAGTAGGACCATGCAATATCCTCAACAAAATGGGTGAGAATGCCTATGAAATCTCTCTTCCCCCTACCTTGAAAATTTATCCAATTTTCAATGTTGCAGACCTCACTCCCTACAAAGATATAACAGGTTCAACAAATGAACAAGGTGAATAGGCAGATATGAATGATGAAGACTATGTAACAGATCTCCCACCAAGAAAGTAAGTGTAACTAGACACCATTTTGGAAACCAAAGTCTTGAAGCAGAAAATAAATAACAAGTACATGCAGTACTTAGTCAAATGGAAAGGACTCCCAATAGATGCTACCTGGATGACAAAGGACTAGATCAAACAACATGGCACCACTATTGCCCAACTATCCTCAAGTGGGAAATCGAGTTCAAATCTCATGGGGAGTATGGTGCAGGAGCACCCAAAATAAATAAAATGTTTCTATGGACCCTAGGGGTTCCTTCAAGGTCCTAAGAGGCCTTTACAAATGTTAAGACACTAGGGTTAGACATTGGATCACCATGTAAGGCCATAGTACCAAGATTGGCACAATATGAGCCCTTGGGTCACTATGAGTCATTTATGATCCCAAAACCTAGAAATAGGTTGTTTTTGATTTTTAGTGTTTGTGGATCGACTAGGGATCACATAAATAACATATTGACCAATTTTGGTCATTAGATTAGCAAAATTGCAAAAAATGTAAAAGTTGCTCAAAAGTTGTCAAGCAACTTTTGAGCAAACTTAAAAAAATTTCAAAAAATAACTCCCAAACGGTCAAGTTGGCTCAAAATTGTCATGTAACCATTGGGAGTGCCTACAATAGCCCTTTCAAGTGGGTGGTAGGCTGATGATGTAAGTTGATATTTGAAAATCAATAAAAGTAACCATTTTCTTGCATTCTGTGTATGGTCGGGTACGTATAGAGGGGCATGTGAGTATGACACCAGGAGTGAGGGGTATGAATCTACTTCCATTTGGTTTTGGTCTCATGTGCTGATTGATATTGGTTTGAAAGTTATCCAATTTTCAAACTCACTACCTGAATTGTAGGCCCTAATTCAGGGTTTCTTAGGAAATTAAGTGTATCTTCACTTTCCACCATGGGAAATTAATGAACCTTGGTGGAAAGATTTTTATTATGATTCTTTTCAATATTTTGCAAGATAGGTTCTTCAAGTTGCAGGGAAATGGGAATGGATTGATTCCCTAGGTGTATATTCATATGTATGCACTTATCCTGATTTAGGAAAACAGTCATAACTTCTATTTGGGGATTGACTAGTATCCCTAAGTTAGAGGAAGAATAATTTGTGAACACCCTTAGATGATCCAATAGTCAGTTTGGGAATTAGATGTATCTATAAGATACTTGTAGTGTAAATGAAGGCCTAATTAGGGCTAATCGGTGGAGCAATTTGGTATGTCTTTCTATCTTCCTCTCAATCCCAAGTTCCAAGGCTTAAGTCCTAAGTCCTTGGCCATAAAGGGTATCTGAAACCCCAACCAGCTCATAAAGTTATGTGGGAGAATCTCAATTGAGATCAAATTTCCTTCTAAAAAAGGTTACAAGCATAACCTTGGGTTTGTGAAGCAACCATGGTATATGGATTGTATTTGAGTGAAAGAACCATTGGAACTAAGAGATAGGGACCTAAATAGACCACATCCGCAAGAGTAGGTCACCCCTAGTCCTATATTTCATTTTGGGGTTATTATTGTGAATCAGGGTCATTTGCTTGAAGGGCCAACCTAGGTAGTTGGTCTTGAAGGATTGGTGAAACCTAGTGATTAGGTTACCCTTGGGTTTTTAGGGTTGTGATAACCTTACTAGGTCTTTCTTACACACTTGTGATAAGTGTTAAGCATTTTGGCTTCCTAGTTTGGTGATCTAGGGTACATTGCCCTATTTGGGTCACATCAACGCTTCTAGCTGCCCACTTTGCATCACTTAGTCAACGGATTAAAAATGGAATTAGAATGGCAGATCACAAAATTTCAAATCTATGGTGATTCTCAGCTAATCATAAATTATATTAACAATGATTATCAAATAAAAGATGACAAATTAGTGCCATACAAAAACATGGTTAAGGATTTGAAAAGACACTTCATCAGCATAACATTTGAACAAATTCCTTGCACACACAATCAAGCGATAGATGCAGTGGATAATTTAACATATCTAATAGATTTATCTGATAATCAAACATGTTATGAATTCCTAGCGGAAGAGTTACCTTATCCTTCCTTTGACTATCCAGACTCTAAACTAGTGTGCCAACTTGTGAGTTGTGAGTCTCCTCACTATATACAAATTCTTGAATACCTTAAGCATAAGACATTTTCCCAAGAATGTTCCAAGAACCAAAAGAGAAATCTTATTCTCCAAGCCTCCAAACATGTGATCATAGCTGACGACTTGTATCGAAGAGGTTTTGATGATACTTTACTAAGATGTTTAGAGATTGAAGGATCAAACAAAGCCTTACGAGAAGTCCATGAAGGTATTTGTGGATCACATTCAAATGGTCTTACTCTGGCTAAGAAAATCTTACGACTAGGGTACTATTGGCCTATAATGGATAAATATGTTGTTAATTTCTCAAAATTTTGCAAGAAGTGCCAAATTTATGGCAATATGATTCACGTTCCAACATGAGACTTTCTATCTTTTATTACACACTAGCCTTTCTAGCATTAGGATTTTGACTTAATTGACTAAATATATCCATCCTCTTCAAATGGGCATAAGTTCATAATTACAACAACATAATATTTTACAAAATGGGTAGAAGCCATACCTAAGATAACGACCACAGGAAAATAGGTCTCTATGTTTATCCTTAACTATATCATCTACAGATATGAAATTCCTTCATCCATCATCACAGACAATGGTAAATAGTTCAAGAATAAATATGTTAAAGAAATCTATGAGAATTTTTAGATTTACTTGCATTTCTCTTCCATATATTACCCTTAGGGAATGGACAGGCAAAGGCCAGTAACAAAAACATCCTAAAGATTCTCATAAGAATAGTCAATGACTCTGGAAAAGATTGACCTATTCAAATCAATTTAGGTTTGTGGGCCTATCACAAGAGTATTAGAAAACCATTGAGAGATATTCCTTATTATTTGGTCCATGGTGCAGAAGTAGTTCTTCCACTAGAAGTGGAAATACCATCCTTAAGAGTATCATTACAAGGGTTGATCACAGATGATGACTACATAATGTCAAGGTTGCAACACCTAGAACTACTAGCAGAAAGACGTCAAGATACTTTTGAACACCTACAGGGATATCAGAAAAGAATGGAAAATGGATACATTAAGAAATTCAAACCTCATGAGTTTCAGGTAGGCGATATAGTGCTACGTGAAAATCTAAAAACTCAACAACATAGAGAAAAGAAAGGCAAGTTTGAACGAAATTGGTTAAATCCTTTTATCATAAAAAAAAAATTTGGATATGGGGATTATCAATTAGACACCACAGAAGGAGATGCACTTCCTCATCCAATCAATACCAATCATTTAAAGTGATTATATGCCTAGATCATTGTTAGACAAAGTTGAATAGTGGAAAAAGTCATGAAGAAATCTAAAAATAGTGGAAAAAGTCTTGAAAAAATTTTAAAAAGAAGAAAAAGAAGCTAAAAAAATAATTTTCCTAGTGAAAACCTAGAAAATAGGCACTTGGACAACATAAAAAAAATCAAAATATATCAAAAATACACAAAAAAGAGAAAAATACAAAAATCAAAAAACAAAAAAATTGTGCCTTGGTGAAAACTTGGTAAATAGGCGCCTTGGTAGAAAAAATAGAAATTTTATGAGTGGTGAAAATATAGTAAATAGGTTCCATTTATTAGCTATCTTCTTTGTCTATCAATGCTCTGTTAACTCTGCAACATCCGCTACATATCCTCCTGGCTCACAAAGAAAAATCCCTATTTCTCACTAAGATCCATTCCATGGCTTGAAATTAAGTCTTATCTTTATCAGAAGAATGATTTCTTCAACTTGAGAAATTCATCATTCTCACAGGTATTTCTCAATACTACCAATCAAAAAAAGTCATTTCTCAATACCACCAACTAAACAAGGGTATTTTCAATATTAATGATCAGATCGCATTTCAATCAATAAACATAAATTGTTTCTTAACAGTCATTGTTTCATCAAGTGATCAAATAATATAATCTACCAATCACAATGCAAGTACAAAAATGATGAGTCTTGTGGTATTCTTGCAATAATTTTGATTTCTAATTAACTCCATGATGTATCCATACTAGAGAAACAATGAAAAATTCAAGATAATTTTTCTTTGGATGACTGATTATTTATTATTAGTTTTTCGCTTATCATATCTCCCGAGTGCTTCAATGATGTCATAATGATAGAAACACAAGGAATGGGGACATTATATCTTCTTTGGTTTCTACTTGTGATCTATATCATTATTTGAGTTGGTCTATGATACAACACTATAGCTATATGAAAAGCTCTGACTCTGAGACCAAAGAAAATATCTATGCTAGACAGGATTGTTATCTTATCAATTTATGATTACCATATCTCCAAAGAAATTACATGAGTCTTTTTACTAGAAGATCAAGGAAGGAATGTGATATTTTTTTTTTTTCTGTCTGTGAAACGTATCATTCCTTTTTTGTTGACATGATTCATGCTTAGGACATCATGATCTATCATATCTTGATGCTTGTATCCAAGTGCAAAAACAAAAGTGAACTTATTAGTATTCATATCATTAGGATAAAGGAATTATCAGTGATGGTTGTACTAAGTCAAACATTTATAACAAGTAGTATTCATATTATCATGGTCTCCTAAGTACCAATGATGATTATACATACTTGCATCCAAGAAAAGTGATATTTATACTAACATGGTCACTTGAGAATTAGTGTAGGTTGTATCAAAGTGGGTTTGATAAAGCTCAATGATGAAATAAGCATAAATGAATGACAAGGATGGATGTTGCATTCTATTCTAGGAGGTACATTTCATTCTAGAAAGGTTGTGTTGCATTCTAGGAAATTGCGCTAAGAAGGGATGACATCATTTCAAGGAAGGAAAATCTGATCAACATTAATCAAACATGAAAAAATACAAAAAATCTTATTATGATTGAGTATTTTAATCACTAAAATAAAAAATCATTTGCATAATCATGTACACTGCATATTCATCTGCATTTCATTAAGTATCATTAAATCATTCACATGTGCATTCATAGAATTAACCTAAAATCATATACATGCATCAAAAGATTCCAAAATAAATGCATCCATATATTTTCATTCAAAACATAAAGAAATAAAACAATGTGCTCAAAGTATAATAATAAATATCTCATATCATAGTGCATCCACATAGAATTGCATCTCATATCATATGCATGTAAAAAGATTAGTGACAAAGATACAAAGATATCACAATAAGAGAAGGTCATCATATATTAAAATGTCCATGGGATACATTATACAAGTTTATCAAAATGGTGCTATATAAATAAAGTATCTATACATCATCAAAATAGAAACAACGCTCAGTGATAATCATGACTAGGTACCAACCTCATCCCTAGGAGGTCATGGTGGAGGAACATTAGATCTAGTCGAAGCTAGCACACCCTGTGATTGTGCTGCTACTTGTGAAAAAGGTGGGACTATGGCAGTAGGATATGGTACTACTACAAAATAAGTTTCCTAGTAATATGATGACTGACTGTGCTACAGGGTGACATCTCTCTATGATCTCTCTAAGCCACTCTCTCTATCTATCAATCATGCCTATAATATAGCCATATCAATCCACATAAGTTCTCTCTCCTATAACATCATGACAATAATGGATGCATTTCCAGTGGTAGTACACCTTATGATGACCAATCTGAATACCAAGATGAACACCTATAGAAATTTTTCTTGTAACCGTAGGTTGTATAGGTACCTACACAATAGGAGGTACCTGTGAAGAAAAGAGGAAATGAGAAGAAGATGACATTTGTGCCAAAGACAATCCCTGCACTATAGAAGGCATTTGAGATACACCAGGAATATGAGCTGAAGACACAATAGGAGGAACCTGAGAATAAGAAGGATCCTATGAGGAAGAAGGTACATGTGATTTAGATGGCTCTATGGGACCTGTGAACCTCACTCTAACCTGTCTCTATTTCCCAGTACTGCCAATACCCTGATCACTCCCAACACCACCCTTATCCCTCCCAACACCACCCCTGACACCACTATCATCTCCACTACTACTCAATCATATGTGGGTGGGTACCCCAACTTCTCTTCTACCCCTATCATCATCACCATCATCATATCCTCAATCGAACATAGCAGGTGTCACCTCATATGGAGAGGTCAATCATGGAAATAGATGCTGCACAAAGTAATGTGTTTAGTCTACAGCCATCCCACCATCTATAACATCAAGAGAAAAATTCCACTGAATAGGTACTAAATGATAAGGCTCATGGTATGTTGTATCATATCTTAATATTGATCCCCACTATGACTCCTCATCACGAGTCCATGCATATGAAACAATAACCTATGGCGTCAGTTGTGCCATCCCAAACTGTCTCAACATATAGGTAACTAAGAACCTCTCAATAATGTAGGGTGTGTGATCAATCATAAATATCTCAATGTACACATAAGGCATCTCTTGGGTATCACTCCACCAATCCTCACAATCTAAGTATGGGGGCCATATCACTATAGTAATATCGTCCAAGGAATGATTCCAAAATGCCAAATCACTTAGTTGGGGCTGCATAATATCACCACCATACATGTAGACATATGGCTCAGCTTACTATCAAGACCACACAACCACTGGTGATGTCACCTGGATGTGCTCCGAGGCCTAGATCTATAATAGAACAAATTTAATAGACATAGATCTATCTTGCTGATAGAGAAGCTGATGCATATCATGGTTTAAATGGGCAAGGAGAAAAGTACCCCAAGCCATCCTCTATGGAGTATTAAGAAAGGCCTCCAATAGTCTACACCAACCAATGGAAAAACCCTAGGCACTCTGATTAGGTACCAAGAAACCATAGATCAATTTGGCCAAAACTGAAGGTAGGTGCACAAAATGTCTCTCCATCCTCTCCTATGTGATGTGTCTCTCCACGATTAGAGGATCTTGAAACATTAAAATGGTTGCATCCAGGCAAGAACATCCAGTAGAATCATAGAATGAAAACTCACCCATCACAAAAATACACAAAATCCTCCACACATCCTTTGGAGTAATGGTGATCTCTCTAGTGGGTAAATGGAACATATTATGCTTTGCATTCCATCACTCAATCAGTGCACTCAACATTCCCCTATGGATTTGGTACTCTGGCATGTTAAGAAGATGTCCCAAACTGCAATGCCTAAGGACTCTCCTATCCTTAGTAGACAGAGTCTAGATCATTGAAAATACATGAGGGTATGGTCCTCAAATTAGTAGGGTACCTCTATCAATCTACAAACACAAAATAGGTACAAATCAGACACATGGGGAAAACAAAAGGACAAGAACATGTATACTTTAGCAGATAACAATTCTAACCAGTTCAGCACAGTCATCAAAATTAAAAAAAAAACTAAAAATTTCTAAGATTGAAAGATCAATTTATAAATTACTATTATGAAAATGACATTTCAGAGACTGCAAATGTCATTTTTACTGGAGATGATGTTTTGACTAGGAAACAATACTTTATTCCCCATAGATGACATTTTTCCCTGGAGATGATGTTTGATTCTCCGTAAATGACACTTTACACACTACAAACTATGTTTCTTGGGAGACGACAACTTTTAGACATGAGATGACCATTTGTAGATGGGAAACAATGATCTATAGATGGGAAATGACATTTCACATGGTAAACTAGAAATTATGAATCATTTATCAGAAACAATGAGGGATTGACCAGAGATGACTTTTCACCTTGGAAACAATTTTCTAGACACCTTAGACAACACTTTGACTAAAACAAATATAAATTCAAATTTACAAAACATCAATGATCATTAATGACAAAATTAATGACATGTCCTCGACTTGATACCACAATAGGGTAGCAGGTAGGTCGCTGATGTCACTGGACATGCTCAAAATGGTGTGACTCCACTGGGATCGACATCTTCTCTCTCTGAGCTCTCAAAAATCTCTCACAATGAATAGTGAAAATGAAAAGTAATTTGATTTTTACCCTATTTAATCACAATTTGGGGTAATTAATCTAAATTTTTAAACCAATCTTTTTCTCCCTAATTACACCTTTTTGGCCTGATTTTTGCCATACAAAGCCCGATTTTGACCAAACAAGAAGCATTTTATTCATGGTTTTCACCACTATCATTTATATTGGATTAAAAATATCCATTACAAGATTATCATTCTCATTAGGAAATTTATTTCATATCTTCACCTTGAAATCAAGAAATCTCATGTCCATTTTGATTCCAAGGGGGCATAATCTATCTTACCAATCAAGTGATCATGTCACTAAATTTGTTCAATAACCGGGGCATTATCAATTCTGATTTGAATCTACAATCAATCAAGTTATCAAGAAAATAAAATTCCCAATAGCTGGAGTAATCAACTTCATCAAAAAACATATCAAGTTGATATTCCTAAATCAAAAAATCTGCCAATCTTGGAATGAGTGATTTCATCACTTCACATCAAATTAATCACTCTTATCAATATTCATATTTCAAACATCAGTGGAGATATCAATTTCATTGCACCACATCAAATTGGTAGTATCTTCATCGGAACATCAGGAGATAATTGACATCATCAACACCCATACGAAGTTAGTTATCTTGATCAAATTCTTGACAGTGATCAGTTTCAATGCTTCACATCACATTGATCATTTGTTCAAATATTTTCTAGTAATCTATTTCATCGCTTCATATCAAACTGGTTGTCCGGTCAATCTTTCAGAATCAAGTCTTGTTAGATATTAGTTTCATCGCTTCACATCAATCTGAGTATTTGATCAAGATTTTAAACATCTCTAACGGTAATCAATTTCATTGCTTCACATCAAATTGGTTATGCATTATTATCCTCAATAATTAGGTAGGTAACCAATTTCATTGCTTCACATCAAAGTGATTATTCTAGTCTCAATCTATCATCAAGCATCTAGCAAGTTGGGGCATCAATTTCATCTTTTCATATCAAATTGATTGTCTAGTCTTCACATCAGTTCTGTCAACAAGTTGAAATCTATCTGGTTCTTTAAGAAATCTGGGATTGCCAACATCTTCAATCACTTTTCATTCGATCAAGTTTAGAATCAATTTCAAATTGGGAATAGTTATATCCAGATTCATATCAAACTATTTGATCGCTAGTCAATATCAGATGCTCTTTGAATCAACATGCTGATCGCACATAAATTTAAAGAGGGGCAAATGTAATCACCTAAAAATCGTCTGATGTAATTAGTGTCCCTAATCTAAAATCAAATTCTCTAAGTCCTAACCAAGGCATCAAATTCAAGGCTAATAATAATTATGTTCTTGAACTAGATTGGTTTAATTATATAATTCATCAAAAATAAAAAAATCACTCACCAAGAGGCATTAATTCATTAATTAATCATAGTAATTTAAATCAAATAAAAGTAAAAAAATCACATTACTAAGGATATTAATTAAAGTGAATTAATTAATTCAAACATTTATATTCATCCTCTTGACCTAAAAGTCAACTCATGGACCAATGATGAGCAATCACATGGATCACTCAAGGGATTAATCTTAGCCCTTCCTCATGAGCGAATCTTAACCATCAAATTCAAATTCAAACTTGAATTTCCCTTTTCCCTCCAAGGAAAATCTATAAAATGCAGCCCTTCTAAGCTGATTTCATAGGTGAATAGTGCATTAAAGTAGCTAACTAATGGCAATGTAATTTTATAGCATAATCTAGCTCATGTT
This sequence comes from Thuja plicata, assembly GCA_018584345.1. Classification (NCBI taxonomy): domain Eukaryota; kingdom Viridiplantae; phylum Streptophyta; class Pinopsida; order Cupressales; family Cupressaceae; genus Thuja; species Thuja plicata. The sequence continues at coordinate 944,024 of MU225899.1, forward strand.
TTGCAATTCAATTGTTTCAATTTCATGCATTTAGGATCTAATAAAACATAGTTGAGCAATTGTAGATGCATTTTAGGCATTTATTTATGAATCTTCCATCCTTGATTGTTTCATTTACTATGAATTCATGCTTAAACTTAGAGCAATATGTAAATTCATGTGGATCTTTTATGTAGGAAGCATTAGGATTCTTTTATCATGCTATTTGGTTCAATTGGATTCAATTTTCATACTAACATGTCTAAACAAACTACTCTAGAAGTGGGGACACACTATGTGTTATCCAACTTGGAACAACTAGCCCCAATAAACATCCACATGCTACATCTAAGTAGCATACATTACAATCCTTTGGCACATCAAAATGGAACAACAAACAACTAATCATGTGCACACTCTATTATGTCTAAAAATATATTTTTCAAAGCTTAATTTCATCCTTTGAAACTCTACAAGCTAATAAATCATATGAAGCTTTACTTTAATTAAAAACTGTAAGTCATAACTCTCATCAATGGTGAAATTGGGTGCACGTATTGTTTTAAAGAAACATACCTTAGAAACATAATGAAAATTCTTGTAGAAAACATCACATATGATAGACAATCAAGAGCAAATAAAAGTGGGTTATAGTGATAACATAGTGATACATATTTTATTGTCGTAAATTATATCCTTATATGGTTCACACTCATTTTGGGTTGAAGTTTGGTGGTTTCCCTCATTCCCCTGATTTATATTTGATTGTGCTCATCCCATGGCTAAATATAGATTCCAAACATAGTCTTCAACTCATTAACCTTAAGTTTGGCTCAAAATTCTAGGACTATGACACTTATCGCCCTAGTCCAACCTTTTAGGGTCTAAATTTGAACCTCCAAATATTGAGAAAATAAAGAGCAAGAAATTTCTCCCTGATGCGGGCCTTATTTAAAGTTTAAACATGAAATTCATGAAGTTGTGCATAAATACAACTTTCACCCTCTCATTTTATCATATCATATATCTCAATTGATTCACATTAGGAAAGTTTCAATTGAGCACTTTAGATTAGATACCTTCAAGGTAATAGAGGAGAGATTTGAAGTCAAGCATTCAAGCATTCAAGCATTCAAGTAATAATTGATGATCAATTTTATGTGTTCATGTAACATCATAAATTATAAGCACTTAAGTGGTGTATAATTTCACAATTTTTTAACACCTACCTTAGTGTGTTCTCATTATAAATTGTATAATAAGACTTCATAACTACACTTAATGAACACCTAAATTTGAATGTGGGTCATATATCACTTCAATATTGATAAAAATAAAGGTAAGCCCTTATTTATAAGTGTGCTCCTCTATTTTTATCCCAATCAAATAATTCATTTCATCTCCTACGGCCTATCTAACTATTTATGACCTTGGTATCCTATCCTGACCTTGAAATTAGTTGTCCAATCAAATACAACATCCCCTGACTTTCTGGAACCCTCAGTCCAAATTTGGGCCTAATTAGGCTAGGAAAAAATGAAATTGGTTTTTTGTCCCTAAGTACAAAATGATTTTGGCTTTCTGTACCCTGAATTTTATTCCTAAATTCTAATTGGGTCCCTGTCTTGGTGTTTTAGTGGGGGATTTTTATTTACAGCCAACTCTCTTGATTTTATATCCTAATTTTGTATAAAATCAACCCTCACACTTCACTTTGGCACTATGAAAACAATTGCAAGGTTGGAGCCCCAATTTGAAGACATCCCATTAAGTGAGGACTTGTGAATCAAGGTTACATCAATTCTTAAATCAAGCATTCAACCATTTTCAAGCATTCAAGAATTCAACATATTTTCTACATCATGATGGAGTCACAAAAGGATTATGATTATGACTAGGAGATCACCGACTGATGATTGGATTGTACTCTTCCTCTAGGATTATATATGGTTTCTTGTTATCATAGAATATGTATATTTGTGCTTTAGATATATGTTAATTTGCATGCTCTCAATCACACATTTATTGCATTTTCATATTAGGGTTTACTCTATCAAACTAGGGTAGATCTTAGCATTACATTTATGCACTTTAGCTCATAGAAATTTATACATACTCTAGATTAATGAGCACTACACACTTTATCTTTGTCACATTTGGCTATCCATGAAGGAGAGAATCATGAAAATGGGGGGTTGACCAAGGAAAACCCTTATAAAGCCACCCACACACAAAAATATCATATTTGTAGGTGAAAAAGACCTCAGATTTAGCTATCAAAGTATCAAAGCCATATTAGGATTGAGATAGACTATCTGCAAATTTTCCTCGCATAAAACCCAGGGTAAAAATAGTTTTGGCATTATATACCTAGGTACATAATGTTTTTGGCACTCTGATCCTTCCAGTATTTATTGAAATTTAAGGCACATGCAGATCCAGGTCTTGTGATCTTAGTTTTACAATTACAGGTATTTTCAGGATTCTAATTGTTAGGAATTTAGATATGAAATATCATTTCTCCCATTTCATTTCCAAGTACACTCAAATTATCCTCTATTCTCTTTTGCATTAACATCCCTCTGTGAGGCCCATCCCGGACCCCCATCATAGTTTTCTAGTTCTTGCTTATGATAGTTTTAGCTTATGATACTTTACTTTGATGCATTATTAGACATTATGGACCTTATGCTTTATGTCACGGATTTGATTATTATGGATGCATGGACATATGATGCTTTATGATGAACATTATGGACCTTACTATGTTTTCTAGTTTGGAAATTTATTTTGAGATTATAAATTCAGAAAAACTCATTATGATTATATTATGGTTATTGAAGAGATGTAGATTTATCTGATTTAAATGTTGAATTTCAATTTATCGCAATGTGAATTTTACCTTATGAAAAATGTTTAAGATGAGAATTACGTAATCTTGTCATCTTTAGTAATAACTTAGTATATGGATGATGTTCATATGTTCTAAATAATATTTATCTTTTTATGATGTATATTTATTTTCTCGGGCTACTGATATTTGAATTGAGTGTGCAGGTGAGAAACCATGGTACTTTATTCGGGGAACAAAACAAAGGGAATTGTG
>MU225899.1:955840-970259 GCA_018584345.1 Thuja plicata
CAAGTTGGATCTTGAAAGATCCATTGTGTAAGCCTTGGGAAAATGGGAGTTGAATGTAAAAATCCTTATGTTTTTATGTAGTTGTTTGTGGATGTGTGTACCCTACCTTTGTTTGGCTCCCCAAGCTCGGGGGTGGCCTCATAAGAGGCCTATGGTTGGGTGGAGAGCTGCCCCATGGTTTCTCTTTTTCCTTGTTTGTTTTTGTGTTGAATGCAGATTTAAAAGATTTGAGGGCACATTGAAAGTTTGGATAGAGACTAGAAGAAAAGAAAATTCAGATGTTTGCTTCTCAACTCCATGTTATCTTTATGTAAAGAGGCTTATGATAGCCATGTGCCAAGAAAAGAAAGAAAGAAACAATTTTTACTTGATAGCAAGAAGAAATCTTTTTTTTTGTAAGAAATTTTGATAGCAATAAATAAGAAGTGGTTTTATAGAAATTCCTTATTGAGTATATTTTCAATTGCAATATCAAAGGAAATCAAAAGTTCTGTTTTGTTGCATAGCTTATTGTAAAAGTTTTATTTTGTTGTGTGAGAGCTTTTTCTTATAAAAAAAAAGTTGTTGCGTTTTGGGCGTGAAATTTTTGGGCATGACACCCTCCCATTAGGTGGTGTTGATATGATTTGTCTTGAGGTGGTTTTTTATTCCACTATGTGTTATGGATTGAGCAATATCCCCTTTTTATTGCTTACCATTTGGTATTACACTTTTTGTGAACAAGTCTCTTTCATACATTTTACCTTTTGTCTTGGATAGTTATATATTGCATTTGTGTGTATTACAAAATCATAAAAAAGAACAAAAATATTGTCTTTTCATTTCATTGCATTTGTATGTTAATTTTTAGAAAAAAAAAAAAAAAACCCAAAATAAATCATATTGCATTTCTAATTTTTCATTGTTTATCTATAGTTTTGTTTTAAAATGTCTAATTTATTTATGAAAGATTTATGGCCTTTGATGAGCCTTTTAGTAGTGATGAATTTGATATGCTAGATGAAGCTATTTATGACTTCATCTCTATTAATTCTTTCTCTACGACTCTTAGACCATCATTTTGCCAAAAATTGCTTAATTTGCTTCCTGTGAATGACTATATTAAAAATGTTGAAAAATTAGAGATAGTTGTTCACCTTTCTTAAGATAATCCTCAACCAAACATAATATTGTATTTTTGTTAAAGTTTTTAGCAAACAAACCTCCTTTAAAGATCCTAATGAACTAATCATAACTATGAAGGGAAAATCATAATGTCCTTTGGAGTTCATTAATAATTATCAATCAATTGCTCATACTTATCACACAAGAAATAATCCTCAACCTACCAATATGGATGTGTCGAATCCTCTTCCATATTCTCAACATTTTCTTTCTCTAACACCTCATATTCCTCCTAATCTTGGAAAGGAGTATGATTTAGTAGAACAATTATGTGCTACTCCCACTAAGATATCTCTTTGGGAACTTCCCCAAACATCTCTTACTTGTCATGAGGAATTGAAACAAGATTTAAGGAATCTTTCTATCCCATGTCCTATGCAAACCAATACAAATTATCTATTGTAATGTATGCATGTTGTTAACTCTCAAGCTTAGATTGTGTTTTCTCAAGATGAGTTACCTCCTAAAGAGACACACGATCAACATGATTATCTATGTTTGTTGTTCCTATCAATGGTAACCTTATCCATAGGACTTTAATTGATAATGGTTCTAGAATTAATGTTTATTTATTTGTCACAAATGATCAAAGAAAATGTTTCTACAATCAGGCCTGATTCTATCCCTATCTTTGGCTTTGATAATGTTTCTAAACAAACTTTGGGACATATCATCACTTTACGTATTAAGGTAGGTCCTAATATCTTGTCTACTCCTATTCACATTATGTATTGTGATATTAATTACAATATAATTTTAGGTATCCCATGGTTACATTCCATGCATGTTGTTCCTTCAACACTTCATCACAAATTAAAGTTCATATATAGAAACACTATGTACACCCTTTTTGTTGATTGAAAATTGTAATATTGCTTGCATATTGAATCTGATACTAAACCTCTTACTAGTTCAGTCCACCAAGAAATACCTCCATCTCCTCAGACTAACCCTTTTCCTACTAGTTTCCTTTTGTATGATGATTGGGGATCCTTAGATTTTACACATGCCTTTTTAGGAGAATATAGGATTCCTTCAACAGAAGCTTATTAGAATAACTAAGGGGGGGGGGGGGGGAATCAGTGGNATTCCTTCAACAGAAGCTTATTAGAATAACTAAGGGGGGGGGGGGGTGAATCAGTGGCCTCAAAAATTAATCCAATAAATCAACCCAAAACTTTATACCACAATTATAGAACCTCTAGTTATCTTCAGTCCTACAAGATGTATGCCTTGTGTGAAGCTAACATGTATATATTGCTCGGTGTTTGTACTATTTGTCCTTTCCTTAAGCTTTGCTGAATAACAGTCTATCTTTTCTTAACCTTTACTGAAATACAGTAAATAACTTAGTGTTTACCGATCAATCCTATTTTAGTAATGTGTAAAGAAAAAAATCAAAGAAAAAGAACCATATACACATTTGACACATGGATTTTTAATGTGGAAACCTTGTTAGGGGGAAAAACACTTGGGACCAGTAACCCAAAATTTTCACTCTTCTGAAGTGAGATCGGTGAAGAGCCAACCCTGTTAAAGGTTACAAGCACACTGTTAAGTATGACCTTGTTAGAGGATTTAAATTTAATAGTTAGTCACTTGACATGTGGCATTCACTATGTTATCTTCATGAGAAATGTTTTGATACTCCTTGGGATGTATCTCAATATATAAAGGATAGTTAAATCCCACTTTGTTAAGAGATTTTCTGAATCAATGGTTAAATTGAAATAGTATATGATCTGTTCATAAATACAACTTAATCTTGCAGATGTCCAGATCTATTTTAAGCTCATAATACCTTTCTAATAAATGTTCTCTTTTGTTCCTTTTCTCCACTTCTTTCTACTCGGTGATGCTATTGCTTCTCTATTGCTCGGTGTCTGCAAATTTCTTAGGTCTATTCTTTAGCTTGTTTGATTAGATTTGTATGAAGACTTCTGTCTTCACCAGAATTATCTTTAGCATCCTCATCTTCATAATTAATATATTATCACTTTTATAGACATGAAATCACCATTTCTAAGTCCTTGTCTTTCTTTTTATTGGCGTAGATAGCTTTCTTGATCCGAAATTCTAGCCATTCATGTGCTTTAATCTTTAAATATCTCCCTCAGTTTTATTCCATAATTATCTCCTTGATTTATGTGATTTAAATCTCCTTCTTATCTTTAGCTTTTAACTGGTCAGTGAAAACAAAGTAATCAATCAGTTAAATCTATTTTTAGCTCCTGCCAGCTAAGTCTTTTGTGGTTTCTAAACTTCAGTTCTAATCAGTGTTTAACTCCTTTTTTTATCGGTATTGACTTCAGTTGTCCTCGGGCATCTCTATCTGTCAGTGTTGTTTGTCTGTCGGGAAACACTGCAAATTTCAATTCTACTCGGGTATCACTTGGGTTCTACTCAGTAATGCTTGCTTGAGTATCTTTCTTGGGTATCACTGTGACTTTTCGTAGGGTTCTCTATTCGTTGGGGTGCACTATTCGTCAGTGTTTACTATCACTCAGTGTATACTAAACTTTTCTACATTACTAATAACATAACCTTTATCTCTTTGGTTCTTTGAAGTAGTCTATAACAATATGTATATGACCAATTAGATTATATCAAGTTGACATCAATGAAAATAAAATACAGTAACTAATTTAATGTTTTGTATTAACTTTCTACAGCTCGGTGAACACCAACTTAACATCTTCAAAAATTCAATCAGTTATAGTTCATCAATACCTCCCTTTGGCATTGATGGCAAGTACATACTACTAATACAATATGAAATATATCAGTTGTAGTTCCACACTTTCTACCAAACCTTTTTGTTCTATAACCAATTCAAATATCTGGCTCTTGGTAAGCTCATATAGCTTAGATTTGATTATTGCAGAGTACTTTCTTCAATATTTATTCCCTTCACTGGATAGATGTAGCAACTTCTAATTATGTCTCTCCCTTTTTTGTAGAATCTCTTCTCCCTTTTCTGGATATATATGCAGTGTTAACTTTTCAAATTATCTCCCTTAGATGGATGTTTCTTTGAATCTTTCTCTGATGTTTTCTCTCCCTTTGGATGATCATGATAGATATTTCATATCTCTTTTCCCTTTGACAACAATATATTTCATTGAAAAATTTTGATAGATATTTCATATGGATATAATCTCTCCCTTTGATAGAAATTCCAAACTATATTCTCCTCCTTTTTAATATACTCCTTTAATTTCCATTCTATCAGCAATACACTCACTCTGATGTTTGATATAGATAAGTACATTTTGTACTGATATATCATTGCATTTTATTTCCAGCTTGCATCAACATGATTGATCTTCTGATAATCTATAGGCTGATGCAACCTCCTAGTCAGCTTCGTGACCAGTAGACAAGGTTTGAACCCCTAGTCTCTTCCCCAGGTCCTCAAATGTATCTTTTGGTAATGGCTTTGTGAATATTTCTTCTAATTGTTCCTTAGATTAAACATATTCTAGTATCACCTCTTTCTCTTGAACTTGTTCTCTTAAGTAATGATACTTAATAGAAATGTGCTTTGTCTAATCATGCATAACAGGGTTCTTTGAAATGTTTATTGCACTCATATGATCACAATAGATAATCACTTGATCAATTATTTCCATATTCATACCTTTCAATAATTGTTTGATCCATGCAATATTAGAGCAATTTGTAGCAACAACCAAATATTCTGCTTCTATTGTAGATTGTGAGAGGCATCCTTGTTTCTTACTTATCCATGTGACAAGTCTATCACCCATGAAGAATGCTCCTCCTATTGTGCTATTTTTGTCATCTATGTTTCTAGCCCAATCATCAGCTGTATAGACTTGAAGCTCAAACTTACCTTCTTCATTATACCATAAGCCATAGTCTTTGGTATTGTTTAGGTATCTAAGAATTCTTTTGATAGTAGTCATGGGTGATTCCTTGGGATTAGCAAAGAATCTTACAACTATTTCAACTACATGTGCTATATATGGTCTAGTATGTACAACATACATGAGTTTTCAAATCATAAATCTATATAGGGTCTGAGTTATTGTCTTCTTTTGTCAATTTGCATTTGGTTTCCATCGTTGTTCCAACTAGTTTGGAGTCCTTTGTCTTGAATATATTGAGAACTTCTTTTATTTATTTAGATTGTGTGATGTAGATACCTTCATTTTGTTGAAGAATATATAGACCAAGAAAAAATTTGATCTCCCCAGACATTGACATCTCAAACACTTTTCTCATTTCATCAGCAAATGATTTGCATAACATATCATTACCTCTAAATATGATATCATCAACAAATATCTTAGCAATTATAATGTTATCATTAGTATCTTCTTTTAAGTACAGATTCATTTTATCACTTGTTCTTATAAATCCAATACTTATGAGATAAGAGTGAATTATTTCATACCATGCTCTCAGTGCTTGTTTCAATCCATACAAGGCTTTGTACAATCTATAAACCATATTTCTTTTGTCTGGATCAACAAACCCTTCTGGTTTCTCAATGTATACCTCTTCTTCTAGTATTCCATTTAGAAATGTAGATTTGACATCCATTTGATATACCTTGAATCCTTTGTATGTAGAATAAGCAAGTAGAATAATCACTCCTTCTTGCTGAGCAATGGGTGCAAAGGTTTTTCCATAGTCAATACCTTCTTCTTGTGCATACCCCTTGCATACCAATCTTTCTTTGTTCCTTGTGACTTCTCCATTCTCATTTTGTTTGTTTCTAAATATTGATTTGGCACCAATGACATTCTTGTCATCTGGTCTAGGTACTAATGTCCATGTTCTATTCTTCTCAATCTATTCTATCTCTTCATTCATAGCACTAACCCATTCTAGATTCTCTAGTGGAGTAGTGACAAATTTAGGCTCAAAATCACAAATCAAACATCTAGTGTTTAGTGACTTACTTCTTGTTCTCATTCCATCCTTTTTGTCTCCTATGATCTAGTTTTGTGGATGGTGTCTTTTGACATACTTGGAAAGTACCAGTTCATCTCTTTGTTCATCATTCTGATCATCATATTGACCTTCATTTTGATCTTCATCACTCAGTACATCATTTTGAGAAATCTCCCAATTTTTAGTGTTTGTAGCCTGATGCTCGGGTGCATTGTTCTAATGCTAGGTAGCTATACCCTGTTTCTTGGGCATAGTGTCAGGTTCTTCATTATAGAAAAATTTGTTGTATTCTTCCAGTTCCTTTCTACTTTCCTCATCATTTTTCTCAGCAAATTCATCAATTTTTACATTTGCACTTTCAAAGATTTTGTTAGAAGCTTTTTTAAGACATTTATTAGCTTTGATTTTTGGTGGAATAACCTAGAAATATTCCTTCATCACCTTTGGAGTCAAGATTTCAATTTCTATCTTCTTTCAAAATATAACATTGACTTTCAAATTTTTTGAAGTAACTTACATCTGGTGTGTATCCATACCATAGCTCATAAGGTGTTTTTTTGGTGTCTATCTTTAATTGAACCCTATTCAATGTGTAGACAGTAGTACTAACAAATTCTCTCCAGAATGTTTGTGTGATGTCTTTCTCAATCATCAGTGTTATAGCACAATTAACAATTGATCTATTCCTTCTTTCATCAATCCCATTTTGCTATGGTGTTCTTGTTGTAGAAACCCATCTTTTAATTCCATGCCCATTATAAAAGTTAGTGAATTCATCATAAATAAATTCTCCTCCTCTATATGATCTTAAGCATTTTAGTTCCTTACCACTTTGTTTTTCAACACTAGCTTTATACAATTTAAACATCTTGAATGCTTCTAATTTCTCTTTTAAGACCATAACTGTCATCATTCTAGAATAATCATCAAAAAAGAGAATGAAGTATCTATCACCATAATAGCTCTTTGTTCTTATTGGTCCACATAGGTCAATATGGACTAATTCTAGAATAGCATTATATGTGTAGGTTTTTCTCATGAAACTAGACTTTTTCATTTTACCTTTTTGACAATTCTTACACATGACATGGTCAGGATTTAACATACTTGGTAAGCCTCTTACTTTCCTTTTATTTTTTATCCTAACCATGTTGTCAAAATATACATGACACAAAATTTTATGCCACAACCATATATCTTCATTTCTAGCCAATAAACAAATGGTCTCAATCTTATATCAAGATATAATAGGTTACCTTTTGTTTATTCACCAGTACCAATCAACCTTCCCGATTCATCATAGATATTTGCCTTTTTTTTCTCAAATGTAACTCGGTGACCTATGTTATTCAACTATGAAACACTCAATAGATTATAGTTAAGTCCTTTCACCCAATATGAATTTTCACATTTTATCTGATTATTTAACATGATGGCTCCTTTACCTTCAACCGAACAAGGTGAGTCATTCCCCATTCTTATTGATCCACCATTATAATATTTAAAAGATTCAAAATTTTCCTTATCTCCAGTCATGTGGTGAGTACAACCACTATCAACATAATCTAGACATCATTTTTACTAACCTTATATATGAGTGTAGTCTCAACATACCTTTCCTCTTTGTCTAAATCATCCTTCATAGCAACAAATACCACCTCAATATCTTCATCAAACATGGTGTCAGTATTCTTAGCTTTGTTCTCAACCACGTAACAATATTTCTTCCCTTTTTCCTTGTAGTCTTGATTATCTCTTCTGTCAAATTGTCAGTTGCTTCGGAAATATTGGTCATCACCTCTGTCAAAATTCTTTTCATATGATCTATTATTACTTCTATCATCTTTTCCTTTGTTAGGACATCTAGCATAAAGGTGTCCAATCTCTTTACAATTAAAACATACCAATGGTAATTTACCTTTCTATCTACCTTTGCCTCTCTACAATCTTCTAGCCATTAGTGCTTCAATCTCATCAAGTTCTTGGTCATCACTATTAGTTTCACCATCATTTATCATATTGTGTCTATGACTTGATTTACTTATCTTTATAGAATATTTGAATGCAGACTCAATAGATGGTAAGACATTGTTGTCAAATTTATTCATCTCAAATGAAATAAGTCTACCAATCAAAATATCTAGAGTAACAGTGTTACCAAATACTGCTCTCATTTCTTGTATAGCAGATACTCTAATAGCATAAGCTGGCAGTAAGGTTCTTAGGATTTTACTTACCATTGTTTCTTCTTTAAGTATATCTCCTACTCCTCAGATAGAATTAACAACCTCTTTGATTTTGATACTATACCGAGTGATTTTTTCTCCTTCTTTCATTCTTAGGTCATCAAAATTTCCTCTTAGGCTTTCTATCATAGCTCTTAGTACATTTACATCTCCTCCATGTAAAATCTGTAGTTTGTCCCACATTTTATTTGTAGTGGTGCATGTCTTGACATCTTCAAATTTAGCATCGGAGAGTGAGGAAACAAGCTCTATCATCATAGAATTGTGCTCATTCTTTTCTCTCAATTGATCAACTGTTGGAGGTCCATTAGGTAAAGTAAATTTAGTATCCAAGTATTGTGTGACATCATTTCCAATACCTAATAGGTAGAGTCTTATCTTGCTTTTCCATGATGCAAAGTTGTCTTTGTTCAACTTAGGCACATCCCTTTTTCTTATCTTGTGATATTTTTCTTGAGTCTTTAAACTCCCTTTTTAAGCACACAAGTTCTGATACCAATTGTTTGAATAACTGAGAGGGGGGGGGGGGGGGGGGGGGGGGGGANGTGTGGGGTGAATTAGTGGCCTAAAAATTTAATCCAATAAATCAACCCAAAACTTTATACCATAATTATAAAACCTCTAGTTATATTTTGTCCTATAAGATGTATGCCTTGTGTGAATCTAACATGTATATACTGCTTGGTGTTTGTACTATTTGTTCTTTCCTTAAGCTTTACTGAATAATAGTCTATCTTTTCTTAACCTTCACCAAAATATAGTAAATAACTTAGTGTTTACTGATCAATCCTATTTTAGTAATGTGTAAAGCAAAAAATCAAAGCAATGAACCATATACACATTTGACACATGGATTTTTAATGTGGAAACCCTGTTAGGGGAAAAACCACTTGGGATTGGTAACTAAAAATTTTCACTCTTCTGAAGTGAGCTTGGTGAAGAGACAACCCTATTAAAGGTTACAAACACACTATTAAGTGAGACCTTGTTAGAGGATTTAAATGTAATAGTTAATCACTTGAAATCTGGCATTCACAATGCTATCTTCATGAGAAAATTTTTGATACTCCTTGGGATATATCTCAATATATAAAGGATAGTTAAATCCCACTTTTTTAAGAGATTTTCTGAACCAATGGTTAAACTGAAACAATCTATGATCTATTCATAAATACAACTTAATATTGAAGAAGTTTAGATCTATTGTAAGCTCATAATACCTTTCTGATCAATGTTCTCTTCTATTCCTTTTCTCCACTTCTTTCTTCTCGGTGATGCTGTTGCTTCTCTATTGCTCGATGTCTGTAGATTTCTTAGCTCTATTCTTCAGCTTGTTTGATTAGATCTATATGAAGACTTCTATCTTCACCAGAATTCTCTTCATCATCCTCATCTTCATAATGAATAGCTTGTCTCTTTTTATAGACATGAATTCACCATTTTGAATTCCTTGTCTTTCTTGTTCTTTGCGTAGATAACTTTCTTGATCTACAATTCTAGCCATGCATGTGCTTTAATATTTAAGGCTCTCCCTCATATTTATTCCATAATTATCTCCTTGATTTATGTGATTTAAATCTCTTTCTTATCTTTATCTTTTAACTAGTCAATGAAAACAAACTAATCAATTAGTTAAATCTATTTTTAGCTCCTTCCAGCTAAGTCTTTTATCATTTTTGAACTTCAGTTCTGATCGGTGTTTAACTCCTTATTTTCTCAGTCACAACTTTATTTGTCCTCAGGAATCTCTATCCGTTGGTTTTTTCTATCTATTGGGAAACACTGTGACTTTCAATTATTCTCGGGTATCACTTGGGTTCTGCTCAGTAATGCTTGTTTAGGTATCTTGCTTGGTTTTAATTTCACTTTTCTCGGGATTCTCTATCCATCAGGGTTCACTTTCCATTGATGTTTACTGTCACTTGATGTATACTAAACTTTTATGCATTATAGATAACATAACCTTTATCTCTTTGGTTCTTTGAAGTCTATGACAATATGTATATGAATAATCAGATTATATTAAGTTGACATCAATGAAAGTACAATACATTGATTGATTTAGTGTTTTGCATTAACTTTGTGCTGCTCGGTGATCACCAACTTAACATCTTCAAATATTCAATCATTTATAGTTCATCAAAGCTGAATATATTGAACTCATTTAGGAATCTAATAAAATCTCTTCTCTATCTTATCAACTTAGTAATAACTTTGTTGTTGTCTCTAACTATAATGAATATCTTGAGATTATAAATATTTATTATTATGACATAGTGACCTATGAAGCTTCATTAAGTCTTTCTGATAGTGCTTCTTGTTATGGTCCTAGTTATTATCTTTTAGCTAAACATGATTTTAATGGTAATGAATGTGGCATAAATGAACAAGGAATTCAAGTTCCTTTAGGAAGTGATGGAAATGAACATTATTTTGGCCTAGGGTATAATCCTTTTAAGATTCCAAAACAATATTACAAACCTTCCCTATGTTAATACCATTTCTTCCGAAAGACTCTCTCTTTTTAATCCTCATCTTATTGATTATGATGTTTTATCTGTAACAAACACAACATCATAATGAAGGGATTTGTATAATAAAAAAAATGATCTTTTAGGATGCATTTCTAAATGGGTGATGATGTTAAGTGAATTAGATCTTATATTTTTTTCTCAAAAAACAATCAAACAAAAAGCTTTGACTAACCATCTAGCCGAAGCTCCTTCCTACTTCTAATTCTACTACTTTTCTTGATGAATTTGTTTTTCCAATAGATGTTGATAATATGTGGGAGTTGTATTTTGATGGATCTAGATGTTGAACTAGCTCTGGTGTTGGTGTCATATTAATATCTCATTCAAGGAATCCAATTCCTTTGTCTTATCATATTAACTTCCTTTTTACTAATAATATTGTCGAATACAAATCCCTTATCATTGGATTAAATGTGTATTTATCTTGTTAAAGTGAAACATATTCATATTTTTGGAGATTCACATTTGGTAGTGAAACAAATTAGTGGGACTTATCAAGGTAAACATTCTAAGTTATCTCAGTATCACAATCTTTCCCTAATGATGCTTAAGAAATTTTTTTCTTATTCTATTAACACTCTACCTTGGAAAGAGAATAGACACACAAATGCAGATGGAAAGCTCTGCCTCTCTTATCTCATTTGATGATCATGCTGATATCTATCAATTTACTATACATAACCTTGTGAATCCTTCTATTTACGAAAGTTCTATCCACGTGACTTGTTTATTTTCTCTTGATTTAGATGAATGGTATTCACACATCTTTCATTATTTACAAGATGACACTTTTCTTGAATCTGCTAGAATAAACACTAGAGATCAAATTCAAAAAATTTCTACACAATATATCATTCTTTTGAATATTCTTTATATATTCTCTTACAATGGTCTCTCTTTTATGATGACTTAAAAAAAATCAAATTCTAGTGGCCCTTGAAGAAGCTCATCTGGGTTCTTGTGGGGGGTCTTTTGGCAGAAAATCTCTATTTAAGAAGTTACTTTGCATGAGATTTATTGGAAAACTATGGAACAATATTCTTTCACTTTTGTGAAAATATGTCATCAATGTCAACAATAGAATAATTTGACCCATGATCCCACTCATGAATTAGCTAGCTTCATGGCCCTTTAATATCTGGGGCTTGGATCTTATTGGGAAAATATCTCCTCCTTCCTCTCAAGGACATACTTTTATAATAACTGCTACTACTACTAAATAGGTAGAATTTGTTCCACTTTTTTCTACTACCAGTGATGTTATTTGTAACTTCATCTAACATAATATTATATCTTGATTTGGTACTCCTTCAACTATAATGTACGATAATAGTAATTCTTTCAAAAATAAAGAAATGACAAAGTTCCTTGACAAATATCGTATCAAACAACACTTGTCTACTGCTTATTATCCTCAATCTAATGGCCAAGATAAAACATCTAATAAATTAATAGAGAAAATCCTTAGGAAAACTACTAGTAAAGATGGTAAGGATTGGAATACTTAGTTAACATATGCTTTATGGGCCAATAGAGAAAGTATTTGTACAACCACATGAAAAAATCCTTATAGCTTGGTTTATGGTGCAGATGTGATTATGCCTTTGGAGTTGGAAATCCCTTCACTGAGGATTTATCTTAAGGGCCTAATTGACAATGACACTTATAGAGAACAACATATTTAAAAACTTGAAATGCTTGATGAATATGCAGAAAGAAATGAAGATGAAATCATGATTGAGCCTGAAAGTTATAGATCATTCACATATCCGTAAGAGGAGGATTCCAACAAAACTGAAAATGAAGTTGTCGAGCAACAGTCTGCACCTGCCGAGACACAAAACAAAATTGTTGGGCAACAGGAGGTGACTACCGAGCTATCTGATGGAGATGTTGAGTCACAGTTTCACCCTGACTTGAACTTGAATGATCAAATTGAAGCTAAGAAGGAGCCTACTTTGGAAAAATATGTAAGAAGGCACCATAAACCTGATCAAATCATAGGAGCAAAGGATTCTGCAGTTATGACAAGAGGAAAATTAAGAGAAGACACATGTTTGTTATGTGATTTTGAGCCTAAGATAGTAAAAGATGCTTTAGACAATGAAGACTGGATTCAAGCCATGAATGAAGAGATAGACCAAATTGAAAAGAACAAGACATGGACACTAGTACCATGACCTGACAACAAAAATGTAATAGCTACAAAGTGGGTATTCATAAACAAGCTGAATGAACATGGAGAGGTAACAAGGAATAAAGCAAGACTGGTATGCAAAGGTTATCCACAAGAGGAAGGAATTGACTATGGAGAGAAATTTGCCCCAGTTGCAAGATTGGAGGGTGTAAGAACTCTACTTGCATATGTAGCCTACAAAGGATTTAAAGTCTATCAAATGGATGTGAAGTCGACATTTCTAGATGGGATATTAGAAGAGGAAGTATATATTGAACAAGCTGATGGATTTTTTGACCCAAGTAAGATGAACATGGTTGCAAACGGCACAAGGCATTATATGGACTGAAGAAAGCACCTAGAGCATGGTATGAAAGATTGCACAATTATCTGATGAAGATTGGATTTGCAAGAATAAATGACAACAACAATCTCTATTTTAAAATAGAGCAAGGTAAAGGAATTTTATTGGCTGAAATTTTTGTTGATGACATCATATTCAGTGGAAAATATATGATATGCAAAGCATTTAATTCAAAGGAGATGCAAACTAAATTTGAAATGTCTATGTTTGGTGAGATAAAATTCTTTGTTGGACTACAAATACATCAAATGAAGAATGGTATCTATATTACACAATCAAAATATATCAAGGAGATACTAAAAATTATTGGTATGGAAGATTCAAAACCAGTAAGTACACCCATGGCTACTGGACAGAAGTTGACAAATAATGATGATACAAAAGAGGTAAATCAAACACTGTATAGATCAATGATTGGTAAGCTACAATATGTTGTGCATAGTAGACCTGATATTGCATCAGTAGTTGGAATTGTTGCTATATTTTTTGCTAATCCAAAAGAGACAGATATAATGGTAGTAAAAAGAATTCTGAGATATTTTGAAAGGTATAGAAGACTATGGCCTATATTACAAAAGGAATGATAGGTTTGAA
Organism: Thuja plicata; assembly: GCA_018584345.1. Lineage (NCBI taxonomy): Eukaryota > Viridiplantae > Streptophyta > Pinopsida > Cupressales > Cupressaceae > Thuja > Thuja plicata. The sequence continues at coordinate 969,842 of MU225899.1, forward strand.
CTCAGAGTCTATATTGATTCTGACTGGGCTGGTAATGTTGATGATAGAAAAAGCACCACAAGAGGAGAATTTCTTTTGGGGAAAAGATTAGTTTCTTGGACAAGCAAGAAACATAATTGCACCTCACAATCTACAACTGAAGCTGAGTATGTGGCAGCAATGGTTAACTGTTCAAACATTGTGTGCTTGAAGATACTACTGAAAGGTACGAAGGAGGAGATCACTAAACCAATTGTCATATATTGTGATAACACGAGTGCCATTAATATTTCTAAAAATCCTGTAATGTGATCTAAGACAAAACATATAGCTATCAAGTATCATTACTTGAGGGAGCTAGTTCAGAAGAAGGAAGTGAGACTGGAATATGTGAACACTAAGGAACAGTTGGCAGACATATTTACAAAAGCATTACCCA
>MU225899.1:970309-1015717 GCA_018584345.1 Thuja plicata
AGCTATCAAGTATCATTACTTGAGGGAGCTAGTTCAGAAGAAGGAAGTGAGACTGGAATATGTGAACACTAAGGAACAGTTGGCAGACATATTTACAAAAGCATTACCCAAGGATGCTCATGAGTATTTAAGAGGTAAATTGGAGGTAATTCCCCTAGCAGAGGCTAACTAGTTTGGAATGGTACTATTGCATCAAATGTTTTAATTAGAACACTTGACACATTGATGCATAGTAAGTCACATTTTTAGGATGCTGCCTAAGAACTGTGAATAGGAAAACAAGAATAGAAGAAGTAGATCAGTCATATACAAAGATGACATGAAACAACATAATACAAAAATTAGAATAGAAGAATTTGCATGATGTAGATGTCAACATCTTTGACATTGTTGTCAAAGAGGGAGATTATTGCTAAAACAATAGATACAAGGGAAATATTGCTGAAAAAGGGAGCTGAACAGTAATAGAAATCATTTAAGTGTGATTATAGACATAGAGGGAGTTAGAATGAAGCTAAATACATTAATGAAGATTTGTTCATATCAGGAACACAGGCACTTCTTGGATTGTATGGTAACTTTGGTTGGAAATTATTGTTTTATAGTTTAGTGTTTCCATCAATGCCAAAGAGGGAGATTGTTGGAAAGATTGCTACAATGTAGACAATTGTTATTTTTTCATTGATGTCAAACCTTAACTAGTGAGACTATTGCTTTATGTTTAAATACCTTATCCATTGATTGATGAAGATTTGAAAAGAATGGGATAACAAGAAGACCAAGGAAATGGTTGAGTTATGAGTATACACCAGGATACTTGATCATTTGGCACTTTGGAAAAGTGATACGTTGTTTATCTATAACTGACAGTTCACTGGAAGGTCAATGCCAAGCAAAGAAAATTCAATGTCGATCAAAGTGAAAGATGATGTCGAGCAAAGAAAAGATGATGCCGAGTGCTAGTAAAATGTGGAGGGAGACAAAGTAAGCCGAGCATCAGTATTTTGTTTATTGATGAGATTTGAGATCTATGGCCGACATAGTGGATTCTATTGGGATATACATTATTAATTAATATTGGTCCACATTCATTTATGCACGAGAAACCATTATTAACACATGGATTCAATGATTAATTAATGACTGTATTGGAGAAGTAAATTAAATGTAATGATGGAAAGATCCATTGGACCTGACCTAACCTAAGATCTACGATATTGATTAAGAGGGAAAATATTTATCTAACCTAGATGAAGAGGTATAATATAACCTATTGGGGTTATTGTTATTGTATCCAAGTATAAGGAGAAGTTGAATGAAAAGTGTTGCATGGTTAATTGATTGATTGGAAAGACCTAGCAAAGAAGGCTGAGAAGAGAAGCAAAGAGAGATTGCTTGATGGATTTCCAAGCAGATCTAAAGTTTGAGATGTAAATGGAGGCCACTCAGTGAATTAGCATTAGAGCTAAAACTAGATCTAGATTTGCAAAGTAAGTTGTATGTATCAGATCACACCTTCTGATTACTCTCTAACCATTGTATTAGTTCAAATCCTTTAACCAGGTTGACCTAACAGTCATTGTATTAAGTCCTTTGAACAAGGTGACATTCAGATTGGAATGTTCTAAGTCCTCTAACAAGGCCACTCCTAACAGGGTGATTAAGTCATTTAACCAGGTCACATTTGACAGTGTGTTTTGTAACCTTTAACAAGGTTGGCTCCTCACAAGGCATTATTTCAGAAGAGTAAAATTTTGGTCGCATGTTACTGGTGGTTTTTCCCATATAGGGTTTTCATATTAAAACATGGTGTCAAAATGTGTGAATGTTATTATTGTGCTTTACTGTTAAATATCTGTAGGCTTATTTAATTAGTACAGTAAACTACAAACTTTTGTTGTTTATTACTACTGAGCAGATCTGAGTTGTTGAAGTTGATTTAAAGTTTTATATGGGTACATCTAGACCTGAGGATAATTGATTCATCCCCCCCTCAGTTATTTTGAGTTCATCCTAACAATTGGTATCAGAGCTGAGTTCTCTTTAAAAATTTTGAAGGTACTTGGAGATAAAGATCAATATGTATAAAAGGGATGGACCAAAGATCAACAAGGAAAAATTTCTTGCATGGAAAAGTTTGATGAAACTTAACTTGGCCAGTATTGGTGATTCTGCTAAATGACATATTGAAATAGAATATGTAGCCCCTACTAGAATTCTGAGTGCTGCACAATTAAGAGAAAAACATGAACATAATCAAGCAATGCTAGAACTTACATCATCTCTAAACTATCATGAATTTGAGGACATCAAGGATTGCACAAGTGCAAAGTAGATGTGGGATTCCCTTGCAACCATTTATGGAGGTGATATGAATGTACTAAGAGCCAAATCTAAAAGCTTGAGAGGTAAGTTTGATGATTTAAAAATACAAGAAGGAGAAAATATAGTGCAATATTATGATAGGATAAAGGAAGTCGTAAATGCTATTAGAGGAGCTAAGGGAGGCATTGATGAAAATACTATCATGAGAAAGGTACTGTGAAACCTTCTTCCTATTTATGCTATTAGAGTATCTACAATTCAAGAACTGAGATGTACTCCTAATAACAATTTAACTCTGGAAAGTCTGGTAGGCAGACTTACTACATTTGAGATGTCAAGTTTTGACAACTATACTCCACAAGCTGTTGAATCTGCATTTAAGTCACAGATGGTCATCAACAAATCAAGAAAAGGAAAGAAATTTGTGGATAGTGATAGAGACACCTCAGATGATGATCTAGAAGAGCTTGAGGCACTTATGGCAAGGAGACTAGCTAGAGGAAAAGGAAAATTTGAAGGTAAACTTCCTATTATTTTTTTTTCTTGTAACAAAGTTGGTCATATTGCTACTAGATGTCCTGACAAGAGTGAGAAAGATGAAATCAAGTACAAGGATTTCAAAGAAAAAGGTAAGAAATCTTGTTATATAGCTGAAGAAGCTTCTAAAAAATCTGATGAAAATGATATAGAAGTAGTGTATGTTGCAATGAAAGATGATTCTGATAATGATGAGAAAACTACACTAATATCTTATATGAGTAAAGGTGATCATTGGATCATTGACAATGGTTGTTCACATCACATGATTGGTGATGAGGAAAAATTTGAAACCTTAGAACAATGCAAAGGTGGATACGTTAAGTTTGGTAATGATACACCTTGTAGAGTCAAAGGGAAAGGATCAATTCAATTGACTAATAAGATTAGATGTGATTATGTATACTGGGTTGATGATCTTAAGTATAACTTGTTGAGTGTTTCACAGTTGAACACTTTTGGCTACAAAGTTGAATTCCATCACAGGAAAGCAAAGATCTATGATGCCAATGGAGAATTAGTTGGAGTTGATGAGCAAACAAAAGGTAACTTGTTCTAGCTAGATTTAGCTGAACAGACATGCTTATTTGCATAATATAATGATGTTTGGTTATGGCATAAGAGGTTATGTCATGTTAATTTTGATAAATTGGTAAGCATAAGTAAATTGAAAAAGGTTAGAGGGCTGCCTAAGTTAAAGAAACCTGAGAATGCAATGTGTAAGCAATGCTAGTTGGGCAAAATGAATAAATCTAGTTTTAAAAGAAAAACTCATACTTCTGAGAATATTTTGGAATTGGTTCATACTGACCTTTGTGGACCTATTGGTGAGAAAAGCTACTATGGAGACAAATATTTTATTCTATTTGTAGATGACTACTCTAGGATGATGACTATTATGTTTCTCAAAGAAAAATCTGATGCATTTCAATTATTTAAGTGGTACTTGGCAAAAGTTGAAAAGGAAACAGGTAAGAGTCTGAAATGTCTGAGATCTGATAGAGGATGTGAGTTCATTTCTAATGAGTTCAACAGGTTCTACAATGATCGAGGGATAAAAAGATAGATGTCAGAACCTAGGACACCACCACAGAATGGTATAGCTGAAAGAAGAAATTGATCTATCATGGATTGTGCCAGAACATTAATGATGGAGAAAAATGTTGCACAGAAATATTGGAGAGAAGCTGTGAGTATAGTTTTTTATACCTTGAACAGAGTACAAGTCAAGAAATGTACAAACTCTACACCTTATGAGCTATGGTATGGATATGCACCTACTCTAAGTTGCTTTAAAGTCTTTGTGAGCAAATGTTTTATATTGAACCTATAAGGAATAATTTTATGCATGTGGTTAGGGATTGGAGAGGATGTGACTTGTGTTAACTTTGGGGACGGCTTAGGATTTCTTAATCCTTGGATTAAGATTGTGTAAATATTTAGGGAATGATTAGACTTGGATTAAGGATGATTAGTAGAATTAGAAGAATGTGATAAGAGTAGAGAGGATGAGTGGAGGGGATAATTAGTTAATCAAGGTTAAATAACTAATTAATAAAGGTTAGTATGTGTGAATGAATTGGGTTGAGTTAGGATCATGGGTTAAGTGGTTGGGGTATATTATGTCATGGGTTAAAGTTAGGAGCCATGTGCTCTAATGGAAATAAATAGAATATTTAATTCTAAGTGGAGGAAAAAGGATTTAAAAATTAATTTAAATAGATATAGATATTTATTGAAATTAATCGAGGAAGGGGATTTAATTATTTATCTCACTATGGGTTGTCATTTAGAAAATTAATTGAACTATAGTTAATTAATTAAATTAACTAACTAGGGGGATGACATGAATTAAATAAATATTAGTTATTTAATTATCAATAACTTAGAAGAGAACTAAATATGATTTATTGATTATGTAATTAGACTTAGGTGTCTACATTGTGCTCCTCTTTGTCATAGTGTTAGAATAATATTATTTTGAAGATGTTTAAAATAATAGACGAACCCAAGAAGTAATAGGAAATGAAGTTTCCCCAAGATAGGGAGAAGGGAGTTAGACTATGTGATGCCCCTTTAAGAGGGAGATAGGGATAGAAAAAGGGGGTCGAGTGACGTCTCAAATAGGAAATAGGGCTAACAAGAAAGAAGGAGAAGGAAGAGTAACGAGGTAAGTGAATGGGGGATGGGTAGAAAAAAAAGAGGGGCTTTGAAAACAAAGCAGGGAAGAATGGATGCCAAGTAGTGGAAAGAGGAAAAGGGGTGAACGGGGGATATATAAGGGAAAGGGCGCTTAGATAATGGGGCAATTATGCATATTTGAGCTTAGAAAGCCTTTGTTTCTTTGAACTCTAATATAGCACACAATGATGGTGAATGGGGAAAAATTATGCAATCCTACAAGGGGTCACCAGTACTAGGATAAGGTCTCTATAGGATTGCATTCTTGTGGGATCAAGGATAAAATTAAGGTTAGAAATCTTGTTCCTGTAGGATTGCGGGTAGTGAGTATGTTTTGCAGGAATGCAAGGAATGGGTTAAAAAATGGGTTCCAAAAGGGGACATGGCAACGAGATGAGTGTGGTGGGATCTAGGCTAAGATAGGTGGAAAATGAATGATGAAACCTCTTGGTTTGGATGGGTGTAGTGGTCCATGGATCGATTGATATCACAAGAGAGACAAGCCACAATTTTACATGTAGTGGACTAGTTCACACCCACTGACTAGGCACGGGTAGATGCGACTGGGTTGGGGTATCTGGCGTGGATGCCCCATAAGAGGGCATACATTTCCATGGTTATAAATCTCTGTGAGTGGTGACACTTAGAGACTACTATATTTCATCTGCTGAGAGGGGAGATGACAATCACCTTGGAGGATGTTTATCACATCTTCTATCTGCCAATCTGAGGGACCAAGCTGATTGCTAGTGACACCACTCAAAAATAGGTAGTGACATCACTGGTGAGGCTAGGTGTTGCACCTATCTTGCGACATACACAACTAGCTCTAGACAGACATCTCGATGTAGAATTGATAGAGAGTTGGGTTTACTTTTATGTTTGTGGACTAGTTTTTGGGTACATTTCCCTTAAATGAGAGGGATTAGCATGATACTAGCACTGTTCCCTATGATTTTTTGGATATTAGATGCATGTGTACCTACAACATGGGGTAATTAGTTGTTAACATAGCTATAAAAGGATATTCACTAGATTGTGTACCATAATGGGGAGGGATAGGGAAGGAGTATAAAATTTTCCATGTTACTCTAGGTATGGTCCTGGGAGAACATTTTCATGCTCAAGGCAATAGAATGGAGAGTGAGACAGGCTGACTAGCCTGTAGTCTATAACTAGGGGGAGCCTCTTATGTATCATGATGTAGATGATACAAATTTTTGGAGGGAGGTCATAGATAGAAATAGGGATGACATCATATAAAGGCCATAAATAGGAGTGAGGCCATGACTAGAGGATCAGATGCACCTGTCCCATGGGATGAAACTGGTATTTTTGACTAGGTGGTGGGAGTACATCATTGAGTAGTACATGTCAGATAGAGTGGCATGACAGTTTGGGTACACATAGGGGGTGCCAAATGTAGAGATGGTACCATCACACCACTTGAGAGAGGTCATCTGAGTTTGGGCCACCTCTTGACAAATAGGGGTTTATTGCAGTGTGGAGGGCTATCCAAATAGTACACTAGGATTGGTAGGGGGCAGGATGATGTAGGGAGTACTCAGGAGTATCGAGGCTGGTTTTGAAGGCCATGAGCTATAGGAAGGACAAGACTACTATAAAAGGTGGAGAGAGTAAGGGAAGAGACAACCCAGGTGGAAAGGGGTAAGGGAGCTAGGAGGAGAGAAATAAGACAAGGAGAAGTTAGACCGCTACAAAATGGGAGACCACTCAGAGAAGTACCACCAAGACAATCTCTGAGGAGGGTAATGAGGGGAGATTTTTTTTAGGAAGAGGGGGGATAGGAGGTGGTGGTCAGAGGGGGAGATGAGATGGAGGTGGATGGAGATGGAGATAGAGGACATAATCCAATACCACCCATAGGGACATATGAGATAGGGAATCAGGATCCATTGACATCCATAGGTATAGATATAGGGTCACGGGGGGATGAGGATCCTCCTCAAGTGGGGTGGGTGATTCATTGATAGAGAAGCTCTTATCACTTTATTTGTTGTATGCATCCACATGCTAGCAAGAAATTATCATATGGAAGAGGGACACCATAAACCATGAGCATGATAAGGAACACATAAAGGTGGAAGGTCTTAGGGCACAATTTTATGAGATTACATGACAACTAGATGGGGTGAGGGGGGAGAAAGATGGTACATAAGGACAAGTGGCCTAGAATGATGACTGAGGGGTTCATAGTTATGTTGGAGAGGGATACCTATCTATAGGAGAGGAATGCATACATGATAGAGAGGGAGAGATTATAGAGGGAGAGGGATGGTCTTCTACAAGATATAGGAGAGCTGAGGGAAAAGATAGCAAGGGGAGTTGGAGGAGGTGCCAATATTGTGATCATTTTTAGATTGAGTTTTGAGGTTGTAGTGGCTAGGGAGCAGGTGAGATGGTACAAGGTGATGTATCATGTAGTGGTTCTCTAGGACAAGAGGGAGTCATATAGATCAATTGAGGGATCATTGATGACAAGGGAGGCTTGAGCAGGGATATTGGTGAGAGTAGGCATGGGGGTGGATCATCTCATAGCACAAAGTGATAGAGACATGGCCATAGTTGGAGATAGTCAACTGGGCCTTTAGTGGAGATGCATGATGGAGAGAGTTCTGTCATAGGGGCCTCGATAAAGATGCAACAGAGAGGGATAGGTACTTAAGGGGATAGACTAATTACAAGGTTGATGACATAGGTCACAGGGGCAAGGGTTCATATTTTTTCTAAGAGGACCTGAACTAGAGTTAGGATGAAAATGGGGATGAGATAGGTACGCACAAAGCAAAGGGAACCAAAGGATACTCTGATGTAAGACCTATTGATCCATCCTCCCATAGGAGGACCAGATGGGTAGTGATATGCAACATTTGATATGATGCATTTTTTGGGGGAACATGGCCCATGTTGTATTATATGAGTCTTTCATTCTGTGATGATGGACATTGGACATTTGGACATTTATTCTTTCATGACAATTTTGTGGGATAGTATGTCAATTTTTGTGGGACTATATATATGATGCTGAGTTGGGTGGGATTTATGTGTCATGTGCCATGTTTTTCTTTTTATGGATCTACTAAGAAAATGGATGACTTATAATGGACTGGCACATTTGTGTTGCAGGATGGATGTTTTATTTCTAGTTCTGTATCTATGTGATGCATTGTATGAGATGTGGTCTATGCAAGATGCAACTACTAAAGTGTGTGGATGCAGGATGTATGTTATGTGCGTGTGTACTTTAATATTTATGTGTTTATATATGTGATGGATGTATAGGATTCCTTTAGTTTTTTATGATGCAAATTTATGATGTAAAAATTATATGTGACGTATGTATGTAATGCAATCTAAAATGATCAACAATGCAAGAGGACTAAAATGATTGAATGAATGCAAAGCGATTAAATGCTCACCTAAAATGAATTAAATGCAAAAGCTAAAATGAATTAAATACAAAAGCTAATGCAAAGATTTTAAATTTAACTTAAAATGCGACAACTAAAATGATGTAATTATCCTGAGACAAATGTGTAGATAAATGCACCTAAGGAAAAGAATAAACTAAAGGAAATGGTTTAAGGAAATAAATGTAATTAATGCAACGTAACTATATGCACTTAATGAGATGATTACAACTAAAAATTTGTAAGAATACAACTTAATGTAATTGAGATTCAAATGACATGAATATGAACTAGGAAATTAATGCAAATGAAAATGAATGCAAACTAAAGATGAATGCAAATGAAAAAAATTAATACAACCTAAGGATGAATGCAAACTATAAAATGAATGAAACCTAAGGACTAATGCAAACTAAAAATGAATGTGTCCTAAGGATGAATGCAAACTAAAAAATGAATGCAATCTAAGTGGAATGAGATAGGGGTGTATAAGTGGGATGCATATATGCAACATATCGCAACTTGACTAGACCCTCCCTATGAGAGGGTAACTTAGGAGAGGGGGGAGGAATTTTTGCACAATAAAAACCCATGGGTTAGGAAATCAAGTGACAGGAGGGGTGAATGATCAAAGTGTGCATCACGATGGGGGGTTTATGTTTGAGGGAAATGAGTTTTGGGATTGGATTGGGTTTGGGGGGATTTTTCTTTGGGTTTGGATTTTATTGGATTAGTGGGATTGATTAGGAGTTTTGATGGGATTTTTCTTTGGAGTGATGGTGGGATTTTTATTGAATCTTGAGCATGGGATATTCCAAGATAGATTACAACCATGTAGTTTGAGCACTTAGTATAATATAGAAATGCTAGAGACTTTCCAAGGTTACTCGAAATGAAAGGCCTTGTCCCTAATGTTGCATGGGTTTGACACAATAGGCACAAAAGGATTGCACCAACATCACACATGAATCTAGAGAGATTCATGTTGGAAATGATATTGGGTAACCCACAAACAAATGACATTTCCCAAATGCCCCATGTAATCACAAAAGGATCACATGTTTAGTAGGAAAGAGTCATATTCAACTGAATCACAAGTAGAAAAAAGAGATCAAGACCTTATCCCAGGTGTATCCATTCACAACATGCCATGATATAAAGGATTGTGGGATCTTTGGGAAGGAGGGAAACCTAGAGAGCCAAAAATGATAATCAAGAACCAAAATTAGAATTCAAGACCAAAATAAATACCCACAAAATGCATTTGGCTAGAGAGATCAATGGTATGGAGGACTGATTGTATTTAGGTCAGAGAGGAGGAAAGATACATCCTATAAGGACCTATCGATGGGGGGACTATAAATTTGTGTTTGGATAGAAAAAGATATATCAAGGAGAATCACAAGATCAAGAGTTTCCAAAGGAACTTTCTAAAGCACGAGACTTAGAGGAACAAAGAATATGGATCACTTTCTACAAGATGAATAACCTAAGATGGGGGATATGTATATGGGGTGACCTAAATGAGTGACATATATACAAAAGGTATGTGAAAAGCTCAAGGATTTTGATAGGGTATAATATAAAACTGACTAACATGAAGATTAGGAAATTGGGATAAAAGTTTGATTTTGTAATAGGTGCATACAATAATGGAACACCTAGGGAATATGGGTCTTGTGATGGAGAGTTTATTAGGGGTGGTGGATGGGTGGATAAGTTTTGATAGGAATTTGAGTTTGATAGATAATGGTGTGGTAAACTATGTGTGATACTTTTTCCAAGTTTTCATCACACATGTCCAAGGTTCCTGATTGCCAAGTTTTCACCATTGGATGATTTATTTCTCTTTACTTTTTTAAAAAGACTTTTTAGTACTTTTTAGGATTTTCCTTCAGATAAATTGGGTACACTACGCAACTCAGGCATAGAATTGCTTGAGGTGAATGATATTGATGGGATCATTCAGAGGTTCTCCTCTGGGTGTAGATAATTGATATGCCTTTGAGCCAAAACATGCTATGACAATATAATTACCCAGCCACATGACCTTAAATTTTTGGTTCTTTTCTCTGTCTTCTTGCACCATTTGGTTTTCTTTGAGGACTAGATCCCCCACCTAGAATTTTTTTGGATAGATTTTCTTGTTATAGCTTCTCTTAAGCCTGTTCTTGTAAAAAAAATGTGATCATATGATTTATGCCTCTCCTCATCTAACAGATCTAATTGTGTGAGATGGGCCACACAATAGTCTTCATCTATGATTAGGTTCTTTAATAAAACACACAGTGATGGAAATTCAACTTCAATTGGTAAGACAAATTATACACCATACACAAGGGAATAAGAGGGTGTTTCATGTTGGAGTGAAGTAAGAAGCACGATATGCCCAGAGGGTAGGATTGATTTGGAGGTGCCAATCATGACTAGAATCATTGAAAACTCTCTTGAGGATTTTTAGGAGGATTTGTTTAGTTTCCTTATCTTGGTCATTTCCTCATGGGAAATATGGACTAGAAAAGTGATGGTAGATATGGGATTTATCAAATAGATATTTAATTTATTGGTTTTCAAATGGCATGCCATAATTTGTGAATATGGTGGATGGAATGCAAAAATGAAAGAGGATGTGGTAGAGCAATAATTTGGATATTTGGAATACTATTGTGAGGGTGAGCGGAATCGCTAACACTCATTTTGTGGAGTAATCTATAGTAGTAATGATATACTTGTGCCACTTTGAGGATAGGGGGGTTATATTACCAATGAGGTTGAAGCCCCAACATGAGAATGGCCATGGAGGTGCAATGAGATGTAGATCTTGTGCTGGGGTATGAATTAGATTGGCATGCTGTTGACATGGTAGGAACTTCTTCACAAACTCACAAGAATCATGTTCCATTGTGGGCCAATAATACCCTTCTCAGATCACTTTCTTGGCTAAGACCATGCCACTCATGTGGGCACTACAAATTCCTTTTTGTACCTCTTGTAATGTAGGAGTGACCTTGTTTGAGTCTTAACACCTAGAGAGAACATTGTGATTTCCCTCATGAGATTGGGTATTAGCTAAAAGGTTGTAGTGGGATGCTTTGCAAATAAGGTTATGGCATTGGGTATTTGTGAGGTGGGGGATATGATACCATTTTTAGATAAGCATGGATGTCATGTTACCATAGAAATTGGGGGCCAACCAAGATGCACACCATTTTATAATTAATATTCTCATAAGAAGGTGCATGGAGCTTCTCGATCAAGAAATCATATTGTATTGCATTCTAAGGAATTTACAGAAGGGATGTGATGGTGTCCATTACACCTTTTGCCTTGTTCTATAATCTGGGCACCTGTGTGATCTGTAGGCTTAGAAATTGTTCTTTCATTTTGTCTACCAATTCTTTGTAGGGTAGAATCTTATCATATTTTGTCTAGAATTCATCTAGGAATTACTTTATGATGAGTTGCAAATATCCAAATACTTTTAGTTCTCTGATGGTCCATTTAATTTCCATCTTTAACCTTGAGATGAGTGCTTCATATTTTGCAATGTTGTTGGTGCAAGGAAATTCAAATTTGAATGATTTAGGGATGTAGTCACCTTGAGGGGTGAAAAATAGGATTCTTGCCCCTGACCCATGAGCCATGTAAGATCCATAAAAAATAAATCTTCCAAGTATGTTATTCTTCAATCATGCACATGTGTTCATCCATAAATTCCATGAGTAAGGGATATGTGTTTGTTAATGGTGCTTCATCCAACTGATCTATAATGACTTGTCCTTTGATTTCCTTTCTGTCCACATATTGAATATCAAAATTACTAAGGAGAATCACCCATTTAGCCATGCGGCCTATGAGAATAGTGCAAGATAGTAGATAGTTGAGAGGATCCACTTTGGATACAAGCTTTACAATGTGGCTGTACATATAGTGTTAGAGTTTTTGAGTGGTGGTAACCATTGCTAAGCATGCCTTTTCTATAGGTGAGTAATTGATCTGATAGCCTACAAGTGTGTGGTTGATGTAGAAGATAGCTCTTTCCTTTCCATTTTCATTGAGTTGAGAAATAAGTGCCCCCAATGTTGTGGTAGTTGCAGATATCTACAAAATAAGTGGCCTTCTAGGAGTAGGCGGTACAAGAATGGGTAGATTTTCTAGGTATTCTTTAATATTTTCAAAAATTCTCTGACATAAGGGATCCCATTTGGAATTGGTGTGCTTGTGTAATAGATGGGTGAATGGTTGAAATTTATCAGAAATTTGTGAGATGAATTAATGGATAGACTGTATCTTTCCTTGTAGGCTACGCAATTGCTTGAACATTTTTGGTGGAGGCATTTCTATTATGGCCTTGACTTTATTTGGATCAATATCTATGCCTCATCTTGATGCTATGAATCCCAAGTTTTTTCTAGATGTAACTCCTAAGACACACTTTTTAGTTTGAGCTTTAATCTTTAATGATGGAGGCGATCAAATACACATTCCAACACATTGAGGTGATCTAACCTTGTTTTTTATTTTTCTAGGATATCATCCACATAGTCTTCAAGGATCTTGTGAATCATGTCATGGAAGATGAAAATCATGTCTCATTGATATTTGACCCCTCTATTCTTCAAACCAAAAGTCATCATATTGTAGTAGAAGGTACCCCAGGGGGTTGTGAATGTTGTCTTATGCTAATCTTCTTCTGTGATGCGTATTTTCTTATAGCCAAAGAAATTGTCTATGAGTGACAACATCTCATGTTTCACTGTGAGGTCAATAATCATGTCAATATTGGGCAAGGGGAAATCATATTTATCATGTATGATCTTATCTTGTAATAATTTCTCCAATTCTACATTGAATAGTAAGGCCACCTTAGGGTGCATCTTGCAAAGCTTTTGCTTGGCTGGATTGGCCTTTGGAACTGTTGCAAGATGATGCATGACTAGGTTGGGATCCAACCTAGGCATATTGGAGTAATACCATGCAAAGTTAGTTGTATCCTCTTGGAGGAGTGCGGTGAGAGATTCTTTTTTTGCCTCTGATAGTGATGCTACTACATATGTGATGCACATATATTCTTCCATTCCTAGATTGACAGGCTTAGTTTCTTTAATAAAAATGGATTGTTCTGGACTATAGTCATGAATGAGAGGAAGAGGAGAGTCTTCATCCTCTGGCACCTCAAAATGGTTTTCACTAGGGTATATGTCCTTTGTTTTTACTTTTTTGGAGTCAGATAGTTCCCCAAAGGGGTTTAAACTAGGAGACTCATGCTTTTCTTTTTTATTTTTATTTTTATTTTTGCTGCTAAAGACCTCCTCATCCCCAAAATATGCTTTTGGGTCCAATTTGTAGACATGTGCTCAGTTATACCCCAACCTTAAAATAATTATATTTACCCCATGAATCTCAGGAGCACATCCTCTCTTTGGAACTCATCAACATGTGCAATGCTTGGTTGGTTCCAGTTGATGAGTTTGGGGTGAATGAGTGGGGTTATGCATCAAATTTTCACCCTATCAAACTCTAAATTTTGATGATTTGGCATAACATGGGATTCACTTCTGCATGTGGGATATGCAACGTGAAATGAAACCTCTAGATTCTAGGCTAGTTTCTATTGGATAATCACCTATTTGACTTTGAAACTTAAACTAAACCTTGGAAGGAAAAGGGATAGAAAGATTGTAGAAAAGAACTGAACAATAAAAATAAAATGCAAAAAACTCCATCCTACTAGGTGATACGCCAAACTATCATGAAACATAACTTTAAATGACCAAGTTTTGGCTTGATATTATCTAACGTAATGGAAAGTACAAAATTCCTATATGGGCTTGCAAAAAAGTTTCATAGTAGGGTTTGGAATGAAACTATTAAGGAAAATAAAATCTCACTTAATTAGCCTTCAAAGCATAACACATACTATAACCTACAAAATAACATACACTCCAACAAATGGGTACTTAAATGAGACAAAATAATCAGGAATAATAAAATTCACAAGATTACTTTCATCAATCACTTATGCTATACTCATAAATGCAGAAAAGGAAAAGAAGACTTAAAAAACTCAAATAATATCTTTCTCCAAAAAAACTATCACTATATATTATATTCCAAAGCATGAGTTATAGACATATGCCAAAATACCTCAAGGACATTAGACTGCCATAGAAAGTCTCTTTTGCATGATCAAAAATAACTCCAAAATAAAGTTATTACAAGTATTTATGTTTCAAAATGAAACATCTCGATGAAAATAGGACCTAAATCCTTGGGGGCAGATTCTACAAGAAAATCTTTTTTAAAGGTCCTTAAAAGTCTCCAAAAGCACATGGGATAAAGAAAAGGTTAAGTCACCTATCCCTTTCAACATTAAGGTCCCTCAAAATGCTCCAACTCCCCTAAATAATCTAATCTGTATAACCACCAAGACTCAGGGTTACAAAATATTTGCAAATCATCCTGCATCATGATACGTAGAGCCACCTCCACAAAAAATCTCTGCAATATTTGAATAATAAAATAACACATGTTCTAACGGTCATCCCTAGCATGAAAACCCCATCGATGATCCAGATTGAAATCCTATTTTATCTTTTAAATTTCGCTATCTATCTCTTTTTAATACACTCACAATCCCATAACATCTAGCAGTTCCATGTAGCACCTTTCGTCTGACCTTGACTTTCACTGACCAAACAAGATATGTGTCACATAGGCACAATGCCTCAAAGGATAAATAAATCACATCTTATGTTCAAGGAAAAGCACCGAATGCATGATGAAAATTGATCTGACCACCATTGATCACCTTTGGAAATACAGACCCATGATTTGAGATGGCCATGTGGCGAGCAGGTGCAATGCCTCAATGAATAAATTTATCCCATCTTTCCTTGTAGGAAATGTGTGAACCATTGAATGAAAAATAATAAAAACCGTAAGTTAATTTCTTTTAAGATCTGACTAGGCCCATTATCCTCCACATAGCAACCAGGTGCAATGCCTTGATAATTAATCATCATTCATCTTTACTTCAAGGCAAAGCACTAACTGTTGGATCAAAATAGATCTTTTAGATGTTTACTTTACCCTTAAACCTAGCTTGGTCCCACTATGTCCACATGTCATTCAGGTGCAATGCCTCAATGGGTAATCCTCATGCATCTCCCATTCAAGGAAAAGCACTAGCCACATGATGAAATCAGATTTGTTTGCATATTATCTCCTTTACCTTTCAAAACCAATGGCCCCACAATATAGATGGACATGTGGCATGCAGACACAATGCTTCAATGAGTATCCCTCCATCAACTTTTATTCAAGGAAATGTGCTGACCATTGGATTAAATCTGATAAAATTGGTTCTTAGTTTACCTTTGACCCTAGCTTTGGCCTCCCATGGACACATGTCAAGAAAGTGCAATGCCTAAATGTGGTAAAGGGAACCTCCCTATTTTATGTTTTGGTGTTTTTTAGAGTTGGATTAGGAGTTTTTGTGAGTGGTAGAATATGTTCCAAAAGGTTGGAAGCAATGTTAGTCTAACTCATGTTTGTAAGGGCTTTAGTGCTCATTAGGGGTTTTGGGTCTTTTGACTTCAAATTGTGGAAAGCTTTCCATTTTAGTGCAACATGGGATGGAGGTATGTTTTAGGACCCTACATATCCTATTTAGGGTCCTAGGATTCAACATCAATCATCGAGTTGACTTAGAAAGTCAAAATGCTTCAAACTACAAAAAGTTGCTCGAGCAAATTTCGCAAGAAATGAAAAAATGTAGTTAAACTGATTTGTAACTACCCATGCTCAATATATGAGCATGGAATTGATGTTTAGATGAGGGTAATGAGATTTTTGATTGAGACACTTATTTCTGACACTATTGTACGGATGACTGTATCCTCAATTGCATAATCTACACTGTATTTTGGCTTCTCTACGGTCCTGTACAAATTGGCATAGGTGATTAGGATCCATGTTAGTGTAATGTTTCCTTTCAGCTTTGATATGCAATAGGTAGGTTATTTTGAAGTTCTGTAGAAGTTAAGTTGTACATTTTTGAAGGTCACTAGTCTGACAGAGACACAAACAGTGTTACCTTGTTAGAAATGGCTCTAACCTAGTTTTCCTCTGGTGGACATGTCTAAAACCATGGGGAAATTACGGTTAGGGTATATAGGTAGGTTTTTAGGTTTCTTTTTGGTTGTCTCTTTGGATTTCATAGGCCAAAGATGAAGCCCTATGGTTGACTGGTGAAACCAAGTGAGCCAGGACAGGGAGAAGATCAATTTTGTGTGAGCACCCAAGACCTTTTAGGGAAGACTTAGTGGAATTTATAGATGCACTAGAAATTATCCTAAAAGGATTAAATGGTGGTTGGAGGTGAATCAATGATGGGAGACAAGATTTTCAATTGTTCATGATCACTGGTCTAGAGGCCTAATTAATAGGCTATAATCTAGGGCCTGCAAGAAAGTAGATTTTTGGGTGCCATCAAAGGTTAGGATTTTGGATTATAATAGGTTTGAATGATGTCTTGAATATTTTTAATTTTTTTTGTGGGGTCATTTGGGGATTTTGGAAGAAATAGTCCAAAATTGGTCAAAATAGACCTACAAGGAGTTGAGCTATTAGCCCTCCTAGTGAGTTAAAGACCAATTAGATTGGTGGAGCATCTTGGAGAGTTTGGATGGATGTAGAATGAAAAATAAAGGGTCAAGAAGTTTATGGAGAGTCTCAATAAGTGTGTGGGAAGATCCTAGGTAGAGAATTGGCAATCTAGGTGGAGTTGTAGAGAAGGAAGCTAAGTTTTGGTTAACTAGTTGGACTAGTTGAGCTTACAAATCTTGGAGTCTTCCAAGAACCAATTATACATTCGAGGAGAAGTTGGTGGAGAGGGTCTTGGATATCCTAATTTGTGGAAGATCCAACAAAGAACAACCATTGGATGGTTGATTAGGTCAAACAAGCACCTAGGAGAGAGGAAAGGTTCTATATTATCAAACCCTCTACATCAGAGTGGTATTAGAGCCAGAATAGCTTGAAGATTGTGTATGTCTGAAGGGAGGAGAGTCAAGAGAGTCAAAAGGTTGAAATCATGCCACCTAAGGAAATGAGTAGGGATACCATAATAGAATTGGTTCAAGGCCTCTTGGAGAAGGCTCATGTGTCCGAGATAAAAAGAAAAAAGATCACTGAATGGGGAGATGGAAGTGATGGGGATGATGATAGTCAAACTAAGGAGTCATCCAACAAGGGAAAAGAACCTAAGATAGACAAGGAGAAAAATTTATTCTTATATTCCTTCAAATCTTTAAAAAAGGATAGCATGGAACACATACCCTACTACTGTGGTAGCCTAAATGGAGAAGAGTTGTTAGATTGGCTTAAAGCCATTGACAACCAATTTGATTACAGATAAATCTAAGAGGAGAAGAGGGTCAGCTATGCTAAGGCTAGACTCAAGGGATCTACATTGGTGTGGTGAACCATGATGCAAGATGAAAGAGTGAATAGTGGGAAGGAGATTATTTCTTGGGAGAGAATGAAAATCAGGTTGAGGGCACAATTCTTGCCCACTGATTATGAAATCCAAATATATCAAAAGTTGTATAAATTAAGACATAAGGATGTGACATTGAGTGCCTACACAAAGGAGTTCCATAAACTAAGCCTAAGGGCTAGGAGACAAGAAGATGAAATGGAGAAGGTAGAAAGGTACCTGTAACACCCCAAAATTGGCATCTTGCAATCCTAACCAATTTTGTTGCATTTGTCATTCTTATGAATCATAAAAGTCCTATTGTTCTAGGAAATTTTGAGTTTTAACTGACTCTACTCGACCTAAATGTCAAATATAGAAAATCCTAAATCTGCATTAATCATACATTATATTTAATTCCTAAATATCTATCGGCTAAACAAACCCTATGATTGAATTAATTTAATTATAAAGTCCTAGCACTTTAATTAAATTAAATTCACCCTCTTTAACTAAAACACATGATAAAGAATTAAATAATATTTAATTATTAAATTAATATCCTCATTTCAATAATTGAATTTAATTATTTAGATAATTGAGAAAAACACATTTATGAGGTCATATTTATTTATTTAATTAAATATTCTCTCAAAATATTATCTTTAGTTCATAAATAGAAGCTTTGAATTAACTGTGCTTTAAAGAGAAAGAAAACAGTTAAATCATAAATAAAATAGTTAAAATCAAAGAAAGAAAATAGTTAAAGCAAAGGGAAAAAAAATTATTGTTTTGTTTTAAAGAAAACTTTCTATTTTAAACTAGCTTTTCTATCTGTCTTATTTCAATAGAGGAAACTTTCTATTCTGAACAGCCTCTGAGTCTATAAAAGAACTCCTATTCCTCATTCAAAACCCTTCCTAAATTTCTAGTCATATGCATTGTTAGAATACTGAATTGTTGCTACATTCTTAGTTCATAATCTCATATAGAATAATCTCATTTTACAATAGATTAATTTCAATTTCTAGAATAATCTCATTGAAATCATGGCATAGTTTTAATCTCATTTCTAGTTTAAATGGATCATTTAGATTAATCTTGCATGTTTGATTTATAGATTAATCATTGCATTACACTCAGGGAAAGCATAAATCCTTCATTCTAGATTGGTCTATGGTTGTGAGACTCTCATTTTGAGAGCTATTTTGAAACCCCATCTGGATAGAAGGCAATAGGTCAAATCATACAGACAGGAAAGATGAATAATCTCATATTCATTCTTGTGTGTATCTGATGAATAAGGACTATGTTGAATTGTATGGTTGATTAACAAGGCCAAATCTACCACATACATTTCTGGTGCCCACCATGGGGCCCAAGGTAATCTGTTCTGGCCCCATTTCATTACACTTTTTTTTCTTTTTTTTGCATTATATCTGTACTTTCATACTTCTCTGTTTTAATGTCGTGCGAACTTTCACAACGTCTCATGTGAACTTTCTAGTTCTTCACGGGGCCTTCTGCACTTCTTCGCGTGAACTGTGATGAATCATTGCACAAAATTCCATACCAGAGCTTTTATTTGATATTTATTGTCTCAATTTTCTAACCATCTATTGTTTTCTGACATCTGTGTTTCTCTGATTTTATCTTTTGGAGTAGCTAATAGTGGTTTGCAGGATGCTGAGATAAAGAAAAGCAATCATAAAATTCTAATGTGTTTATTGCAGGATGCTGAAATGAAGAAAGGCATTACAAACTACTAATGTATTTATTTTAGGATGTCTGTTGAAGACCTTGCGTGTTTTCACAAATTCTCATGTCTATTTTTAGTAGTTAGAACACACTTCAGTTGGTGCTTAAAATGAATCATTGTCTTGCGTGATTGAAGTATTTTCTAGATTGTAATTCCAAGAACTAAAGAACGTATCCTCTCCCCTCACCTTTAGGGATCTTGGGTGTAAGAGAAATTCATGTGATTCTTCTAGAGTGGCTACCTCTGAGAGCTTTAGCAGAGCCGATGAGAGTGGATGCCCAACCAGTAACAGGCTAAAGCCAAGACCTTCTAAACTGGTATACAAAAAATGCTATTGTGATTAATGTCACAATAGACAAGTGTGAATTCATTTTGGCAACCGAAATCTCCTCCAGTACCCTAGTGGTGCGTTAAAGTCTTGACATTGTTAAGGTGAAATTCTTGCTTTGAAAGGATTGGGAGAGCCCCCTTAATTGGGAAAATGACTTGATCAAAACCACCTGAATGGATGTCCTTACTACAAACTATTGTTCTAGTTTCCAAAAAACCCTCTATCTATTGGCGCAGAAGATCAAAGACTGACTAAGACATCCCACATTCTTACGACTCTTAGTAGAGACAACAACCCTTTGGGAAGAAATTCCTTTGGGGTTTGAAGCTTGGTGTGCCTGAGAAGTGAGTGCACATGTAAGGAGGAGCCCGTGCCTCCAAGATTCTAAGTTGTCTGCTAAAAGTAGGTGTAGCTGAAATTTGGTTAAAGTGGGGATTCAACAGATACTATCCTCGCTATCCTAGGATTGTGATTTTTCTATTCTGGTACTACAAACATTATGTTTAATGTTTTTTACATGGGTGTATCATTTGAACAATCGAAATGATCATCAAAACACACAAATTGTCAAACTTGAACATGTCCAAAACAATCTATAAATCAAACTATCTATCAAAAAACAACATAATTTTATCTCAGGAAACACAATCTGGTCTTAACTGCCTGATTTTGTAGACTTTCATTTGTCAAAATTGCATAGTTTCACGCAACATTCTGCCAATATTCGCATCATTATCTGAGAGTCTTCATATGACA
Organism: Thuja plicata; assembly: GCA_018584345.1. Classification (NCBI taxonomy): domain Eukaryota; kingdom Viridiplantae; phylum Streptophyta; class Pinopsida; order Cupressales; family Cupressaceae; genus Thuja; species Thuja plicata. The sequence goes on from MU225899.1 coordinate 991,111, forward strand.
CACTCGCAATCATCATGCAATATTTTGCAATCTTTCTATCATTCTATTCACATTTTTTTACCAGTCGGGCATCATTCTTCATGCGGGATCGCATAGTTTCACACACATCTGTGAGAATCTTCACACGAGAATGCACTTCTTTGCATGAGTCTGAAGCTTTTTTTCAAAACAATGAGCTAATTCCCATTTGTCAAGCATACTTCTGTCAAATCTAGTCTCTGATCTGGGTTTATTTATCTACCTTCTATCTTCACACAGTCAAAAACTTTGTTTCTTGGGTTGAGGATTATGTGATTCTTTCTTAAACTGGTCTTGTCTCATATCTTTTGGTCTATTTCTACTGTTTCATCATGCCTTGTGTCACAATAGTCATCTCTTGGATGTTCTAGCCTCATCTCCAATGATTTGCACCATGGATACTTCACCCTTTGGCTCTTTTTGTGTATTTACTTTGAGACAGTTTCAAGTTTGGTCCTAGTTCACATCCCTTGTTCAATCTTTGTCTATGACTATCACAACTCAAAGTGGAAAAATGTTTCCTTCAATAAATCAAGATGAATATGTGCTTTCCACACCATTTCTAACTACATCTAGTGAGGAATCATCTCGATCTCCTTCTCTGGCACGTTGACCTTACATCAAACGGTCATTTCCGGTGGATTTTAGTCAGGTTCAAAACCCTTTGTTCCAAGAGGACCCAAATTCTAAGAACATTCAAATTTTTCATATTGAATCTTTACACATTGAACCCGTGCATTCTAGCAAAGTGGCAGACCATGACCAATCAGGTGAACATAGCAGAGATGACCTCTCTAAAACTAGGGGTAAATTCCTTTTTCAAGACCCCCCAATAATGAGGAAATAGAAATCAGTCAAGTAGATATCGCAAATGCTCGTGCTAATAAGGATTTCCATAGGATGATGAAAATTATCCTAGCTGAGGAAAAAGAGAAATACCTTCTCGAACTAGCCAATCATGGTGCTAAGTTACCCTCTGACTACAATGTAGAGATGCTTGTCACTAAAGAGGAAGAAACTAAAAACTCTAGGTTACACAAAAAAGTCCAAAGTATGCAAGAAAAACTCCTTCAACTCATGAAGGAGAAAGACAAACCTACTACACAATTCATGCTAGAAAGCATCTGTCCTTTCCCGTTTGATAAGAGTCCATGCATACCTCCTTTTCCCAAAGGAGTTGAACTTCCTAAATATGATAAATACTTGGGTACTTCTAATCCCCAAGATCATTTGAGAGAGTTTGGTGCTCTCTCCATGGAGTTTATACATGAAACAACCTATCTCATGCATCTCTTTCCACATAGTTTGGGAGGGTCAGCTATGGAGTGGTTCTCTAGACTACCAACTAGAATCAAAACTTTTGATGAAATTGCCAATTTATTTCTACAACACTATTCTCACAACATTCAACATCTGGTTCATATCCGAGATCTTTACAACTTGAAAAAAAATCATGGGGAATCCTTCTTGACATTTCTCCAAAGATGGAGACAACTTTATACACAATATTCTCACAAGATACCCGAATCTGAAAAGTTGGACATCTTTCTCGACAATCTTCTCCCCAACTTTGGGTATCAAGTACAGCTGCAAGGTCCTCTAACCTTTCATGACATGATTAAGCAAGCTGTGAGAATCATGACATTTATGATCAAGAAAGAAGAATTGACCTTACACAAGGAAAATAAACAAGGGTCTTCCTCCTCAAGCAAAGATAAACCCAAATTTCCCAACAATAACCAAAATGTTGTGAATGATGGAGTTGTAGACAATGCGACTCCCAAGCCTTCCAAGGATGCCTTTAATGTCACTATCATGATGCAAGCAGCCAAAGCCAATGAACAGGCTATGGCAGATTCCAAACCCAGTACTTCAAGATTTTCTGGATGTAAACCATGGGCTCCTAGACCCTGTGTGTGTATATTTGTGCACCTATTATCTACAACACAACACTTCAATAAGTCATTCTATTTGTGAAAAATAAGGGTTAATGAGCATATAAACCATAACTTTGACTTATTGCTTTCTAACTAGGATGAGTGTAGAAAATAACATAAAAGCCCTCAGATTTATGCTAAATACCAGTGACATAAACAACCTAGCATGAAAGATTTGACTAAAAACAAACTATTATTCAATGAACAATGCATATTAGTCTAAAAATGGACATTCTAACAATGCATAAGCATAAACTATGAAATGAAATATGAGTTTTAATCTATTCCAACAGCATAACAATGCATTTACAATATGAGATGAAGGCTTATTTGTGCTCTAAAATGCCTACTATTTATAGAAGAATGAGAGAGAGAGGGGAGACATGGCTCATTAATGAGTTGAGGTACTCATTAATGGTGGTGTAAGAGCCATTAATGCCTTGAGCATTAATGAGACATGGAGGAGACATGGGCCTTCATTAATGAGGCATTAATGAAAGCCTTAAAGAAGCATGGGAAGGGTGTAAGACTCAACTTGGCAAGTTGGTCCCCTAGGAAATTCATGCTTGAGAAAGTTGACTTTCTCAAGTGGGTTGAGTTGTTAATCATTCCTTAATGGAATGTGACAACATTAGGAGGTGGGTTAGGATTAGAATTAAAATTAGGATTAGATTAGCAAGGGTGGAATGGGTTGAGATGGGTTAGAACCCAGGGTAGAAGTGGTTGAGATAGGTTAGGTTTGGGTTTAAGGGAATATTAATTAAATGAATTAAACTTATTTAATTCATTTTAAAATATAAGAATTAATTATTTAAGCATTTTATTGCTTTTTAATAATTAAGGGGACTATAGCCATTTTAATTAAATTAAATAGGCTAGGGGAATGGGTTAATTGCAAGTGAGTAATTGATTTAGGGGTTTATTTAATTACTTTATAATTAAATACTATATCCATATTTGAATTTGATTTGATTTAAATTGTATGGCTATAATAGTTAATATAATTCAGTGATAAAAAACACCTAGGACATTAAATTGATTCGAAGAATTATGCCAAGTAGTAACAAAGTCATTTGGACATAATCAAGGGTATAATCACACCTAGGGAAAATAGGGTCCATGGTTGGACAGACCAAATTTAGGTGGTTACATTTCCCCCTCTTTGAATTGATGTGCGAGTAGCGCATTGATTCAAAGAAATTTTTCAATTTTTGACTTCAAAAAGATTGAGAATTCCATTCTTAGTTGTCAAATGAAATGTTCATGAGATGAGTCTCACACTTGATTGAACCAAACTGATAGAAATTGATTTTGAACTTGATTGTCATCCAAAGATCAGTAAAAAGATTCTAAAGATACCAATTCTGAACTTGGTTGTCGTCCAAAGATTGGTAATAATGATTCTGAACTTGGTTGTCATCCAAAAGTCAGTAAGAAGCTACCAAGAGCTTAGTAATAATCTTCTAAAAATGAGGAAACACAAGATATCTAGCATATGAGAACCAAATCCTTCTATCCAACAGTTCTGACTTTAGTCAAGGAAACTGTCATGCCCCTAGTTTGTTTGATAACAAAGTCATTTTAATGTTGTTTTGAGAAAAAAAATAATTGATTGATAGTGTGATCATGCCCCCTCAGGAATGAAATCAAAGGAAAAGAATAAATCCCTCAGTTTGGAAATGATGTATCACTTGCAGGAAGCGGTTAGGGAAAGAAAGAAACAATTTAGAAGAAGTGAGGGAGACAGAGGTGTGTTAAGAGATAACACACATGTACCAAGTTAATTATGTGAAAAATATGAGTGGTGAGACTGATAAAATGATGTTAGACTAAGATTTATAATAAAATGTGCAATTTTGACTGATGTTTGGAACAAATGAAGCAAATCTACAGTTTTTGAATTTGTCATAAGAATGGTATTGTGATGCTGAAAATATCTTATGCACCTTTGATTTGGTTCTCGATTGATGAAAAAGAGAATAGAAATTTAGTTGTAGTTGCCTAGGAGGAGTTTTAGAACTCCTAAATGTCTCAAAAGACCAATATAAGTCTCAAAATTTACCATTTCACTATTCATTTTCACTTTCCTCCATAATAATTTAGAGAGCTCTGTAGAGAAGATGGTAGTCCCTGTGAGGAAGCATCATTTCAAGATGAGCTGTTGACATCAGTACCCAGCCGACTACCCACCGCTGGTAAGTGCTCGATAAAATACCTTGTGATTTTTGAAAATTTCCATTTTATACATTTTTGTCACTTTTACAGCCCCTTGAATTTTGAATCGCATCCAGGATTCTAGATCGCAACCTGTAAATTCTGTGTCGCATTTTATTTTTCCCAGATCGCATATGATTTTTCCAGATTCCTATGTCGCATCTAGGATATCCTGGATCACATCTGTTTTTGTTTTTTTGTCTTTTTTTTAGGTAAAATGCATCAGTGTGTCGTACCCTATCTGCTTAGGCTCATACGTGGCATCTAGGATTGCATCCTATATTTTGGGGATCGCATCCTGTAAACTCCATCACATCCTGTATTTCTAGGGTTGCATCTGGTAAAATGGATCACAACCTTCTATTTCAGAATCGCATCTGGTTAGGAGACTTAGAATTTTAATCTATTTGACCCATTTGTGTTCTATGAACTTTGAATTCCTTAGCTGATTAGGAGATTGCCCATTTGTTGTAGATAGGATACTGATATTTTATTGTTTTTTGTCCAAAATAGACCTAGTTTGAGGTAGTCACATTTCACGACACTTACCCTGGTCATGTGCTGGTATTGTCTGGATTGCTATCAATTAATGAGAAGACTACTATGATTTGATGTGGATTACATTCATTGATAGGTTTACCAGAGATCGGGGTAAACTGTGGGTTGTTGACTACTCTTGCCGAGAGATGGCACTCAGAGCACAACACCTTTCATTTGCTAACTGGTGAGATCATAGTGACTCCTGAGGATGTCTGGCAGATACTGCGCATGCCGATGATCAGGCATGAGGTATTCTTTGACTCGAGATCTGGAGTGGCCATTGGTGCCGTGCATAGATATTTTGAGGATGACACCATTGACCAAAGATATCTATCTTGGGACTACATGGTCGATCATTACGATCAATTATCTGTGTATTTAGCAGGTCTGGTAGGCAGCATCCTAATGCCAAATAGGGGTCAACATGGATTTATGGTTGGTTAGGTAAATATGATAGAGTAGATGGTTACCCACCAACGGAGATTTGCATGGGGTAGCTATATCTTAGCCCATATGTATAGAGAGCTACATGAGATAATATACCACTACACACAGAGCTTGACTGTTGGGATCCTTATTCTCTAGATCTAGGCCTAGGAGCACATCCCCGTGACATGGCTGATTGTAGATAGATAGAGAGAACCAGAGCAGCCCTATGTTTATATGTATGCAGGTCTTCTTCAGTAGCCCCATCTGGGCAAGGTTGAGTATTGGCACCGTTTCTTTGACGATATGACTGAGGTCATTTGGCGGTCATATTTAGATTGTGAGGTGTGGATCTCAGATGCATAACAATTTCCTTACTTATGTCAGAGCCAATATCTCATTGGTAGGACTAGACATATTATAGAGTGGTTCATGATCACTAGAGTGTTGAGGTAGTATGGTCATCGATAGGGTAGGAAAGAGGACATCATTGTATACACCTGGACCAGAGATGAGACATCATTATGGGGGGCGCAGTTATAGTATGAGATGACTCACTAGGAGATTTTTGATATGGTGGGAGTAGACTGGGATCTCTATCTTGATGTAGCTAATGCCAGTGTGTTAGAAAGATATGATGTTGAGATGATTCAGTACCCCTTTCCTTAGTTCATTGTTCCTAAGGAGGTCATTCCTTGCATAGAGGAGCCCTTAGACTATGATCCTGATGATCGACTAACCAGGGGTAGGGGAGGTGCGCAGAGAGACAGGGCTCCCGACAGACATGGAGGTCATGATGGTGGTAGGGATGGTAGAGATGGCAGGTGTTCTCCTTCTGATGATGATCATGATGGAGATGATAGGGGTGGTGGTAGTGAGGCTATTGATATAGGTGGAGCTAGTGGTAGTGGGTAGGGTAGGTGCTAGAGATTCAGATTTGTGGCTCCTCGGAGAGATACTGGCCCATTCCTTATAGGAGAGTAGGAGTGACAGAGGCAAAAGGGGTCATAGGATAGACCACTAGACAAAGGACATGACAGGTCCCAGGAGAAGGATACAAGTAGAGACAGAGATCCTCTGTCTAGATGTGAGCAGGAGAGAGTAGCTCCGAACTAGGATTACAACGTTGGAGGCCCGAGTTACTACTGCAGATGCCTTACTTGCAGACAAGGATATATAGCTGGAGAGACTAAGAGTAGAGAGGGATAGGCAGGGTGATATTCTCAGAGCTGAGAGAGATGCACATGCCTTGAAAATGGTTCATTAGGGGCAGAGGGCCACATATTACTATACCTTATATCATGCAGCAGTTCCTAAGGGTCAGAGAGCACCTTTCTTTTTTCGAGTGACTCAGTAGTCAGAGGGGGCCATGCCACCTCAAACAGCTCCTTTTGTACCACCTCCTCCTCCTCCTCATGATCAGGGAGAGGGGGTGGGGCAGAGTTGATATTTGTACCATTTATATGTATATCTTGACCTTACATTTGTATATTTGGATCCTTCTGAGATCTTCTTTTGTAGATGACATTTATACATGTATATTTGATTTATTCGGCCTCACTGGTACTCTGATACTCTTTATGCATACTATTCCATATTTTTATCTATACCATGTTTTGATATATATATATCTGATGTAGCTTCCTGATTCTGACATGCTTCATGAGTTCCCTTTGCTTTGACAGATGTGGTAGATGTATTTTGCACATGCGATGATATCTTGGTATCTGTGATGAGTTAGATTTTAGACATCATTTTTTATTTGATTACTGATATAAATATGTTTTAAATGATACTCATGTGAAAATGTAAATGTATGTTTCTTTTGATTTTCACTTATGCAATATAGATGTATGGATGCATTTTAGGATGAAAAAGTAAAAATGCAATACATGGATGCTTTATTTTTGTATTTTCTTGTTGCTTCTTTTCATGAATGCAAAATGTATGCTATGGATGTGAAATGATAGATATATTAGTAATATGGACGATGTAATTAACTTGATGTTTAGAAGAAGATAGAAAGCATTTTTTAACACAAAAAGTCTTTATGTGTTTACACTTTTTATAAATGTATCGTGCAATCTGTAAATGCAACTATATGCAGACTCTTAGGACTTTGTCACTGGTATGCAAATATATAGCTCTTTATCATCATTGGGCACTCTTTCAAAATGGATACCACCTGATAGTATAACCATCACTAATACCCAATGATATTATGAAAGTATGAATACTATGTTTCATTGAAATGTCAGAAATAGACTTAGGCATCAAGGCATAGAAGCCAGGATAACAAAATAGTCACCTTCCTTTTAATATACTAGATTATGATTAAGGCAATATATTGGACCCACAATGACCTTAAAAATTCATATCCTTGGGTACATGATGATTTATATACCTTAGTAAGAATTTGGATTAAAAAATAGACAAGGAAATTGTTTCAACCTCACCGTAGTTTACACATAACAAAGATCAATATATATGCGTCTATCCTCACATAGTGGTAGCTCTTACCATAAATATCCAAGTTAGGTGAAATTTATAGGATCATTTGGAACAATCACCATATGCATAAAATCAAGAAAAAATTATGCCCCCTATCCTTGTGACTCTTTGTCTTTGCACAGATGCCATTGAGTAACTAAGAAGACATAACAAAGTATCAATGGTGAATCAATCAAATAAAATTTATAATTACTTAGATGGCCCTAGTTGAAAACATCATCAGGGCATGAAAGAATCATAATAAAACCAATACCAAACTGTGTGTTTAAGTAGTACCTATTCATTCATATGTCAAACATAGTAAAGATTCATCAATCAAAAAACTGGAATACAAGCAATAAGGTGTTCCATGTCTGTTCATTGAGAGGATAATCCATTCATGTTTGCGATCCAATATAGCCTAGTAGGAACCTTGTTAAATGTAAATTCCATGTCTAGATATGTGATGTTTGAAAAGACACCCTTGTTTTGGAAAGTGACATCATTTTGCATATATCAAGAAACATTGTGTTCGTGAGGCAAACCATCTTAGAGCAACCTAGCAACCACAAAGTACTATGCCAGCAATGATGCCCCTAGTGTAGAATGACTTATTCCTAAGACATAAATGTGGATGAATCCCAAGCGAGGATAAGATAGTCATTTAGGAAATGAAGTTAGTGTATGAGCACAGGCAAAATTATGAAGGCCTAGTATCAGTAGTGCATTAATAGATGGAGTGAAAAACACAAGTGACGCCTGATTGCTAGGTTTATAGAAGATTTGTAAAAGATTACCGATTCTCAAGCATGATCACATTTGTGTGCCCCCAATGTCTAGAAAGATGTAGGGTGTTATGGATGTATTGATATGTCATAAGTGGATTGGAAAAGGTGGAGGAAGAAAGTGAATGCCACCCTCAAGTAAAGTCTCCTCAAGATTACCCAAGCTAGGGAAAAATAATATAGCAATGAAGGCTCATGAAGTGGTGCTAAATATTAGATAGGATAGTGACTTGATGTCATGAAAAGTATGTAGGATAGCATGAAGTCCAAAAGAGTGGACATGTCAAGAGAGTTCTTAGAACTTGTCTTTCATTTTATTTTTTTCTTCCTTTTGATCAAGACCAAGGGGTCAACTGATAAGATAAGGCATTGTGTAGTGAGTTTTGGCTTAGAATAAGAAAGATCACAATAATGTGCAATGGATAAGAGTAAGTCAGAAAGATTATAGATGTCAACATGTAATTTGTTCATGGATAGGCTCAACCTTATCAAGATCACCGAATGGAAAATGGATGGAAAGTATGAGGGATATGATGTCATGGAAGAAACTTGCCCACATGTGAAGAGTGCAAGTAGGAGGAATTACACGTAACACTTGTTTGCTAGGTTTTCATCACGGTACTTATCCAAGGTGCCACAAGAAGTGGTTTTCACCATAGGATGAATATTTTTCTCTTTACTTTTGCTACCAAGGCACCTGTTTACTAGGTTTTCACCTAGGCACTTTTTTCTTTTTCTCTATTTTTCTTTTTTCTTTTTATTTATTTATTTATTTTTTAAATTTTAAGGAGGAACTTATGTATCTTTCTCTTGTGATAGTTCTCTTTTGAAAGATATGCTATGATAGGACAAGAACACTAAAAGTATGCTCAAAGAGGTTGATAGGGTGATGAAATGGAGAACAAGGAAGATGGAAGCCAAGATTTTATGCAATGGAAAAGATGAGAGAAACAGAAGGAATGTAAGGACCCAATATGGAAGGATAGTAGGTGACAAGATCAACATCAACACACTCTTTGAAGGGTAGTGTATGGATTGAGTTTTTGAAGTATGAATGGATAGGGATCTTGGTACATAAGGACCCAAGATGGAGGATGTATGCAAGGTAATAGATTTTGGGACATGAGGACCCAAAATAGAGTTAGAAGATGGAAAATGTGTGAAAGAAGATAAAGTGGAAGCCTTTGGAAGCTTGGATGCCAATTCTAATTCTTCCTTTTTGTTCAAGCCTTTTAAGAAAGACTTGGGAATCCACATAAATTTTGATTTTCCTTTGCTTTTGGATGATTTAGAACGTGATTCTTCTATGATGGATTTAGGAACCCATATTTTCTTTGTTATTATGTTCTTCTCTGTGGACCTTTGTGGTCTCTTGAATGTTTCATTTTTCTTTATATTCACCTATCGATTAGATTGGACATAGTGAACTTCATATGTAAGTAGATTCTTGAATTTCTGATTTCTTTGTTTAGCATCCAAATTGCTTCCAAAAGACTTGGGATTTGTGGATGAATAAGACTGATATGGATGGCTCATATGGATGTGTTGATATGGAGGTTTCAAAGATGCATGTTTCTATTGATCTTGATAGGAAATAGGATAAGTGGATGACAACCTAGTAGTGGAAGATGGAGGGATATATGGACCCAATATAGATGGAAGGTTTGAAGCTTTCTGCTTTGGAACATATGCACCAAGGATAGATTTGGAAGATGGAGAAGGCTGATTCTTGCATGCAAATGGAGGAATATAAGGTGTGAAATGAGTATCAACATCTTTAGAGTGACATTCTCGACCAAGGATCTTTTGTTTAAAATTCATCTTTATACACATAGGCTCATGTGTAATTTTGATAGGAGCCATTTTAACTAGAACCATTGATGCTTGAGGCAACTTATTGTCATGGAAGGGATTTAGAGGAATAATGGTTTCTTGAGGTTGATATGGAGGATTATTTGAAGGATATGATGGAACATGCTAATCTTGACAAGGGTATTTGTATAATGCAGGAAGAGTACTTTGCTCTTGTTTTTCAATAGTATTTTTAGAAGTATTAAGATCTTTCTTAGGAGATGGAGGGCTATGTAGCTCTTGAGATGGAAGGGTGTCTTCTTGAAGGAAATGAAGAGATACAAGGGGATCATCTTCAGATTGCAGGGATATGGGATCTTCATAAAATGTTGGAGGGGATAGGATAATGTCTTGATATTGATCATTAGTAAGAATTGTTTCTTTGTTCTTTGTATTATCCTCTTGACATGGATCCACTCCAAAGGAAAAGGTAGGAGTTTCAATCTTTATAAGGTGTTCTTGAAGGATTGCTAGGGAATCATTTAGAAAAGGCACTGAAGCACATGGAAGCTTAGGGTCTTTGATCATAGGAGCATGGAATATACTCATAGAAATATTTAGATTAGCTTGGATTTATTTTAAAGGCATCCCTTGAGGGTAGACATAGTTATCATAAAAATCATTAGGATCTTTGTATGATGGAGGATATTTGGATATCCTTGAAGCTTTGTTAGATGGAGGAATAGTGGAAGAAGTAGGAGTCGCATGTAGCTCATTTCTAGACATAGGTTCATGATTTTGATCATTCTTGAGATTGGTATCTTCATTTGATAATCCCTAGTATCGATAAATGTGATGAGATTGTTTTCAAGAATCTCTGCTAGCATTGTTGTATAAGGTCATCTCGAAGGAATAAATGTTCTTTCCCTTGTACATGTAGATCCACTTGAATTCTCCAAAGAGACATTGGATTCAAGTTTATGAGGACGTTCATCAAGGATTGGATCGACATGATCCTATGACATAATCTCCTCATCAAGTATAGGATTACCATGATTAGGTCTCTTCTTACCTGAAGAATGTGAAGACATGTGTGCATCATGCTCATAGAGAAGAGGAAAGATTTATCTTAGTGAAGACCCCTTTGATGAGGTATCTTTTTCTTCCTTTAAGTCTTGAATTTTAGATTGCAAAGCTTGCATTTTCTTAGATAGGGTCTTAATGATAATTTCTTCTTCCTTTTTTTTAAGACGATAAGACTCATCCCATTTGTTTTCAGTCATTGTAAGATTGTTTTGATCAAAGTCTCAGAATGGTGTCAAAAGGATTTTTGAATTATCCCCAAATGTGTGAGTTTGGTTTTGAAGTTTCAAAGTGATTTTATTCCAACGTCAAAGGGTTAGAATGCCTTGATAGTGAGTTGGGAACCAAGTTATTTGTAGAAAATGGGTAGACCACATGTATCGAACTAATCATGAAAGACTAACTAAGCATGCAAGGTAGACATTTCAAAAGAGTTTAGAATTTCAACAGAGAGACCAGAAGAGACAACAGGAACCATCTAAAGAGATAAATGGGTATCCTAATCAACTGAGACTTTCTAGGAAAAATGTCTACAAGTACCCTCTATCCTGAATGCAAGCCCCCAGATGTGAGCCTCTAATGACACCAGATGTGAGCCTAGAATCTAGATGTGACTATGTGCTAACCAAATGTGAGCCAGTATACCGAATGTGATCCTAAATACTGTATGCAACTTGGGAAATCTGGGATGTGATCTTATGATGTCTTTGTAAATTTTGGTAAGTTTTGAAAAGTTCATTTTCAAAGTGCATGAAGTTGCTTGTTTCCAGATTGTGTTAGGAGGTGTTGCAATGTGTGAAAAACACTTGTAGTCTAGGGTTTGAAACTTGTTGATTGTTTTGAGGAGCTTTATCTTTTTAATGATCTTTTGAACACATCAAATAGATTTGCATTATTAGGAGGGTGAAACAAAAACTTATCTTTTCCTATTCTCTAGGTGGAGGATGAAAATCTTTTCTCATTGACTCAGGTACACAGTCAAATGCTAATCCGAATACAGCCATCACCAAGCACGCAATGGCTCCAGTCATGATGCTATATGAGATGACTCCAAATGCAAGTGAGGGCACAATATGATGAGTGTCTTGGGGTAATTAATTTTTGCCTTGCACAAATATTATCACCCTTTCAGGGATGAATCAGGAATTATTTCAGTCAAAGGTGTTGTAGATTATTGGGTAGTCCGTTTGAAAGCATCCCCATAGAATTACATAAGGAAAAATTTAGGCATATAGCCCTATGAGTACCTGAATATATGTAGTCTTGCAAACAAGATTCAAGTGGCTCCGCTCTACATATACCCAGATATGTTCAAGGAATGATGTCAAAATTCCATGAAAAAAATTGGCTCCATCTTCCAAGGCTTTAGTCTACGAGGAAGCAACTATTTATAGTGAGCTGGAAGGGTTAGCGTAAAACCTGTCCTCACTTGGGTCATTCCTAGGAGATTTTTCCTCAACCGATAGGCCCTCTACTATTAAAATATGAGTACCAAGGATTGGCGAGCTTTGGATGTCTGGATTTCTGATTCTTCCAAAGAAGAAGAGCATACTCTCCTAACCTAAACTGTTTTCTCCCAAAACATGTAAAGCAAAGTTCATTCCTTCAAGCTATGTTGAGCTTGATTTAGTTTGTTCCTATTTAAGAAAAATAGGATTTCTTGAAAAGGAATTTTTTCCTTGTTCAATTAGCCACAAGATTTAGTGAGTTGCTTGTCCAATTACTGAGCCAAATTGAATTAAATGATTGAGCTTGTTCTTTGATCCCACATATTTAGTGCTTTGATTGTCCAATTTCTAATCCCAAAAGAAATTATATGATGTATTTGTTCATTAAACCACAAGATTTAGTGATTTGAGTTGTTCATTTACTTGATCAAAAAAGAATTCGATGATGTGTTTGCTATTTTAGTTAACTCCAAATTTCATTCAACCCATAAACTGATGTGTGAGTTTCTGATTTTCCTTAAAAGGAAAAGAACATATTCCTCTAGTCAGATTAGTGATAGATTGGAATATGTATCTTAAATTTTGAAAGCAAGTAAATAGAAGTCAAGATGGGGGTTGGGTAACTTGAAAAACCAAGTTAGTATCTATTTATGTTAACTCCCATGAAAACCTTCAAGAACAACCTAAAAACACTTATTAGGCTACACGATACCAAAAACACAACTTGTCAAAATGTTAGAGTTAGGCAAATGAAGTGTGCAAACTTTCTAACTAGATGCGAGCCTAAAAAAATCATTGAATATGATACAACATACTGTATGTGAGCTTTCTTACTAGATATGATTCAATGCTTACCAGATGTGACCCTGAATTGAAAATGATTTGAGAAATCCTGGATGTGAGCCTCATTTACCGTGGTGCGATGGTGTATCCTAGATGCAATCTAGAATGATAAAATACGAGCATGTAATAGAATTATGGGCATGCAAATTAGTGAAAAAGTGATGGAAAATGAGGCCAAGTTGGAAATCAAGCCCCATGGTGGGTGCCAAAAATGTGTGTGTATATTTGTGCACCTGTTATCTACAACACAACACTTCAATAAGTCATTTTGTTAGTGAAAAACAAGGGTTAATAAGCATATAAACCATAACTTCAACTTATTGCTTTCTAACTAGGATGAGTGTAGCAAACAACATAAAAGCCCTCAGATTTATGCTAAATACTAGTGACATAAACAACCTAGCATGAAAGATTTGATTAAAAACAAACTATTATTCAATGAAAAATGCATATTAGTCTAAAAATGGACATTCTAACAATGCATAAGCATAAACTATAAAATAAAAGATGAGTTTTAATCTAGTCCAACAACATAACAATACATTTAAAATATGAGATGAAGGCTTATTTGTGCTCCAAAATGCCTACTATTTATAGAAGAATGAGAGAGAGAGAGAGAGAGAGAGAGAGAGAGAGGGCTCATTAATGAGTTGAGAGACTCATTAATGGTGGTGTAAGAGACATTAATGCCTTGAGCATTAATGAGGCATGGAGGAGACATGGGCTTAAGACATATTAATTAATGAGGCATTAATGATATCCTTAAAGAAGCATGGGAAGGGTGTAAACCTCAACTTGGCAAGTTGGTCCCCTAGGAAAGTCATTCTTGAGAAAGTTGACTTTCTCAAGTGGGGTGAGTTGTTAATCATTCCTTAATGGAATGTGACAACATTAGGAGGTGGGATAGGATTAGAATTAGAATTAGGATTAGATTAGCAAGGGTGGAATGGGGTGAGATGGGTTAGAACCCAGGGTAGAAGTGGTTGAGATAGGTTAGGTTGGGGTTTAAGGGAATATTAATTAAATGAATTAAACTTATTTAATTCATTTAAAAATATAGGAATTAATTATTTAAGCATTTTATTGCTTTTTAATAATTAAGGGGACTATAGCCATTTTAATTAAATTAAATAGGCTAGGGGAATGGGTTAATTGCAAGTGGGTAATTGATTTAGGGGTTTATTTAATTCCTTTATAATTAAATACTATAGCCATATTTGAATTTGATTTGATTTAAATGGTTTGAATTGATTTAAATTGTATGGCTATAATAGTTAATATAATTTAGTGATAAAAATCACCTAGGACATTAAATTGATTTGAAGAATTATGCCAAGTAGTAATAGAGTCATTTGGACATAATCGAGAGTATGATCACACCTAGGGAAAATAGGGTCCATGGTTGGAACAAACCAAATTCAGGTGGTTACAGACCCAAGCATGAGTTCATTCCTTTAGGAGAACATCTTGATGTGGTTTACAAGACTCTCTTGGACAACCATTTACTCACTCCACTGGATAATTCATGACCTTATGATCTGCAACTGAGACCCTCTTGGTGGAATGAATCTTCTTATTGTGATTTTCACCAAAACAAAGGTCATAAAATGGCTACTTGTCTTAAATTGCGGCATAAAATACAAGATCTCATTGATAGTGAGGTTATTGTTGTGGGAGGTCACAACAAGAATTCTGATCACCAAGCTTTCAAAGACCCATTTCCTCCTCATGGAAAAGGTGAATCATCTAAAGGCAAAAATACTCATGCCAAGGTCAACTATACATACACCAATAATGATAATGTCATTAATATGGTTGAACCTATTGATACTGAATACTATAATGTCATCATTCTCAAGGGAAGGGAAGATACTCCCAAGCCCAAAACACCTTTCTTCTTGCAAGGGTCTACACCTCAGTCTTCTAAACAAGAATAGTCTCAAGTCAGTGCTAATGTTGTTACTCGATCTTGCGCTAAGAACATCCTCAAAGGCCCTGAGCCTTTTATGTCTACATCAACACAACCTATCGACAAATATAATGTTGGCTTCACCAATAAGAATCCAAAATTGGGTTCCTCATCTAATGCTGCCAATTACAACATTCTCAATCAATTGTAACATACTAATGCCCATATCACTATTTTTGAGCTGTTAAAAATCTCCCCTACTCACAGGGAAATCCTAGACAAAGCCCTCACTAAGGAAAATATCCCAAAAGATCTTGATCTTGACTGGTTTCAATCTATGGTAGGTCACTTGACCTCCTCCCATTACTTTTCTTTCTCTAAGGAATATGACCATTCTTTGAGTCACCCACATAATAACCCCCTACACATTAAAGTCATGATTGGTCCAAAGCGTGTTCGCCATGTTCTCATAGATAACGACATTGGCCTCAATATTTTCTCTGCTAGCTTCCTCACTGAGTTAGGCTACGACAAAGAATGCATTGATTCCCACAAAAAGATTACTATTAAGGCCTATGATGAAGAAGAACATAAATCTAAGGGGCTAGTTGTGTTGCCAATCAGAGTTGGCCCTATTGAACGAGATGTTATCTATCAAGTGCTTGGCATACAATATTCTGTTAAGCAGGACATGGATCCATGAAATGCAGGCTGTCCCTTCAACATACCATCAGTGCATGAAGTTCACATTCCAAGGATCTAAAGTGAATATACCCTCTAATACATGCTATGATTACAACACCCTCACAAAATCTGCTGACATCTTTGTGCTTACCAACAAAGAATCTATTGAGCTCCTTGAGACTAAATTAAAAGAAATGGAAAAGAGCTTGACACTCAAAGAAACTAACATGGGAGGGTATCAGATTGGACCTGTGCTATCTATTACATCTCTGCCTTTGTCTCCATGTTCTTTTGGGAGACCTTCTAAGAGCACTAAACCTTCTATGGTTCCTCCTCCAACAAAGTATGGTGGTACTTTTGTACAAGCCATGGTACCATTAGAAGAAGAAGCTGAAAACAAGGCTATCAAAGCCTAGATCTATAAAGGAGAAGACAATTCTGAATAAACTCTTCCACCTTATGACATAAAAACTGAGCAGTATGGCAAAGGTCTA
Organism: Thuja plicata; assembly: GCA_018584345.1. NCBI lineage: Eukaryota > Viridiplantae > Streptophyta > Pinopsida > Cupressales > Cupressaceae > Thuja > Thuja plicata. The sequence continues at coordinate 1,007,773 of MU225899.1, forward strand.
TCTATTATGCAACATTTTGGCTACAAAGGAAATGGTCCTATAGGTGCAAATCATAAGGGATTGATTGCACCACTTGAAGCTATTGATCATAGAACACGTGAATCTACAGGTATAGGCTTCAAGAAACTCACATTTCAACTAGGGATTAAAAATTTTGTACCTCAATAAGATAAACAACCAATACCTGAAGAAACATCTAAAACTAAAGAATCTGAAGACAGTTCTGAGGAGGATAGTTTTCCTTGTCCTATTCCTCGAGACCTGGAAACATTCTTTGTTAAGCTAGATGACTCTATACCGCATCTCAGTACAATAGAGACTGACAATGATTCTGATGACACTTCACTAGCTCCATTAACCTATGAGGATTGGAAATAAATAAAAACTATAAATCCAGGTCATCCGGGTGATTTATACATACCACCACACTTTCAAGAACAGTTTGAACAAGAATCCCAGCCACTTCTCACTACACAAGAAGAAGACAGGTCAAAAGGTGCTCATCTAACCATAGTAGAGGTTCTAGGTAGAACTCATCCAAACTAGGGACAAAGGGTTGACTTTACTCATGTTCTTGATATGATGCCCAATGATGAAACAGACTCTCATGAGTATGAGTTTGATGATTTATCATATGCCACCTTTGACAGGGATATAGATATAGTTCACATGCATGAAAACCTTCTCAATGTAAGAGAAGGGTCTAGTGTAAGGTCAAATGAGTCTGACTCCATAGCTGTTAACGTGTCATATACTATAGTCACTAGGAATCAAAGGAATTTGACTATACCTGTGGATGAGATCGCTTTAGGTCTCGACTTGCTTGTCCATGTTTTTTATTATTATACCATGAATGCACTTGAACTCGTCACTTCTCTTTCACTTTTCCATCCCAAGCTTATAGAGTGGAACTCTACCTCCCCATCTAATGAAGTCCTTACATTCTAGAATTATTATGCTCTTGCCTATTACCTACATGCTGTCAAACCTGTAACGTCCTCCACTAGCGAAGAAAGTGTCAACATGATTGAGGATGACATCAAGTATCTTAGTCACAAAATCAAAAGAAGAAAAAATAGGCACTCTGATGGTGAAAACCACATTGTGGAAGTATCAGAGCCTAAAATAGTCAAAATAAAAGATGTATCCAAGGGTGAAAACCTCTTTGAGGTGCCTGAGGATGAGATACTTGATGTGATTCTGATTCATTTCCAAGAATGATCATCTATTCTTATTGAACCAACTCAACAAATCAACTTGGGTATAGAAGCTAAACCTTAGATCATTCATTTGGCACAATCACTATCTGAGGCAGAAAGAGAGGAATTCACTACATTCTTCCGGAGCAAAAAGATAAAATTTGCATGAAAATATTCAGATATGCTAGGATTAGACCCTAATCTAATCATGCACCATTTTTCCATTGCACTAGGCATCAAGCCTGTCAAGAAAAACCTTCAAAAAATGCATCCACATGTGGCTCTACTTGTCGAAGTTGAATTGGAGAAAATTCTTAAGGTAGTATTTATCAGAGTAATTGACTATGCAGAATGGATCCCTAACATTGTTCTAGTATCAAAACATGATAAATCTATCTACATCTACACAGACTTTAGAGACTTGAATTTGGCATGTCCTAAGGATGACTTTCCATTGCCCAATATTGATATGATTGTAGATATGACAATAGGGTATGAAATGTACTCACTAATGGATGGTTTCTCTAGCTACAACCAGATAAAGATCACACCAGAGGACCAAGAGAAAATTGCTTTCACATGTGCATGGGGCACTTTATATTGGAATGTCATGCCCTTTGGACTCAAAAATGCTGGTGCCACATATCAGAGAGCTATCACTACTATATTTCATGACATGATGCATAAAATAATGGAAGATTATGTTGATGACACTCTAGCTAAGAGCATGCACTGAGAGAAACATCTTGTGGATCTAGGTCCTATACTAGATCACATGGAATAGTTTAGTCTAAGGCTCAATCCTAAGAAATGTGCATTTGGCGTGACATTTGGAAAATTGCTTGGTTATATCATCTCTGCAAAAGGGCATCGAAGTGGATCTTGTGAAAGTACAAGCTATCATGGAAATGCCACCACCAAATAATATCAGACAAATGAGAGGACTTCAAGGCTGACTACAGTCTATCTGGCATTTCATCTCACAACTGGTGGATAAGTTAGAACCATTCACCAAGACTTTACACAAGGGTGTGACTTACCAATGGAACAAAGAATGTGATGAGGGGTTCCAAAAAATTAAACAATATCTTGCGAACCCACCAATATTGATGCCTCCTATTCATGGGAAGCTGCTTATAATTTACATCTCTACTAAAAATACATCATTGGGTATCCTATTAGCTCAAGAAGATCAACACAACAAAGAAAGGGCTATCTATTACATTAGTAGAACTCTGATCTCATATGAAAAAAATATTTTGCTATAGAGAAGGCTTTCCTTGCAGTGGTATTTTCTTCACAAAAACTGTGGCACTATATGTTGGCTCAGACTACACTTCTTATTGCTAAAATTGATCCTCTAAAATATTTTCTCAGTAAAGCTACCCTCACGGGTAGACTAGCTAAATGGGTCATGCTTCTCAGTGAATTTGATATTGAGTATGTAGAAAGGAAATCCATTAAGGGACAAACAATTGCAGATCAATTGGCAGAAGCACCTCTAGTAGATCATCAACCATTACACATTGAATTCCCAAATGAGTCCATATTACTTCTCACATATCAATCTTGGACTATGTTTTTTGATGGTTCATTTACCCAATAGGGGTCAAGTGCTAGGATACTATTCATTACACCTCAAAGGTACTCTTTACCAAAAGCATATAAGATGTTGTTTCCTTGTACAAACAACATTGTTGAGTATGAATCCTTAATCAATGGTATGAAGATCGCCCTTGAGTGGTGAGTAGACAAACTCAATGTCCTTGGAGATTCATAGTTAGTCATCAATCAAGTAAATAATATCTATCAGACAAAGGATGACAAGTTGGTGCCTTATAAATGGTTACTTGATGACCTCAAAAAGTATTTTGATCACAACACATTTCAACAAGTTCCAAGGGAAGATAATAAGGAAGCAAATGCCATGGCTACTCTTGCTTCCATGATACAGATGCCAAAAAATGATTTTTGACATGAATTCCTAGTGGAGACGTTATGCTACCCAGCCTATGATTCCCCTGAATCCCAGATGATCTATTCTTTCATTGGACATGACTCATCTCACTACCATAATGTCTTTTCCTACCTTCATGACCAGATTGTTCTAGAAACTTACACCCAGAATGAGAAATGTCACTTAATCCGTAGTGCTTCATGGTTTTTCATCATATCTAATGACTTGTATAGGCACGGTCTAGACGGTACCCTTCTTAGGTGTTTAGAACCTGATGAGTCCAAACATGCATTAGTAGAGGTGCATGAAGGAATCTATGGGTCTCACTCTAATAGCCTGACATTGGACTATAAACTTATTAGAGTTGGTTACTATTGGCCAGATATGGAAAAAGAAGCTACACAGTTTTCTAAGTCTTGCAAATAGTGTCAACTACATGGTAATCTGATTCATGCTCCAGCCAAGGAGCTCATTCACTTCATTACTTTATAGCCATTTCAAAAATGGTCCTTTGACTTGGTGGGTTAGATTTATCCCTAGTCCTCAAATGGACATAAGTTCATCATCATAGCTACAAACTATTTTACCAAGTGGGTGGAGGCAATTCCTCTCATTGTTGGTAATGGAAAATTAGTATCTATGTTCATTCTCAACTACATCATCTGTAGACATGGTGTACCCTCAGTAATAATCACTAATAATGGGGGCAATTCAAAAACAAGGATTTGATAGAGCTATGATCTAAGTTTAAAATTACTCAGCATTGGTCTTCCATCTATTATCCTCAGGGTAGTGGACAGGTGAAAGCATCCAACAAGACAATCCTTAAAATCCTGCATCGCACAGTACACAAATCTGGATGAGATTGGCATCTCTGGATCAATCCAGCTCATTGGGCATATAGGAAAATCATTAGAACACCAATAGGGGCTATGCCCTATGCTTTGGTTTATGGAGAAGATGCCGTGTTACCAATTGAGGTTGAGATTCCTTCTTTGCGAGTCTCTCTGAAAGGCCTCATTACTGATGATGATAATAGAATATCTTGGCTACAAGAGATAGAACTACTTGATGAATTTTGGAAAGTGGCATTTGGTCAACTTAGAGCATATCAGAAAAGGATGTCCAAGAGATATAATAGGAATGTTAGACCAAGGGATTTCCAAGTGGGTGACATCATTCTAAGGGAGAACCTAAAAATCAACAACATCGGATCCATAAAGGAAAATTTGAACCAAATTGGCTTGGTCCATATGTTGTCACTGCTGTGTTTGGGTCTAACACTTATCAAATTTCTACTACTGAAGGAGAGCCACTCAAAGAGCCCATCAATGCTCTTCATCTGAAATGGTTCTACAATTGAGATATGTTCAGTATGCTCCTGTATATAGTAAAGTACTGAAAAAATTCTAAAAATTTGAAAAAGTCCTAAAAAAAGGATCATCTTGGTGAAAACCTAGAAATAGGCACTTTGATGTATCTCCAAAAAAAAATTATATATTCCAAAAATACAAAAAAATTAAAAAATTAAAAAATACCAAAAAAAAGAGAAAAATAAAAAAATGTGCCATTAATGAAAACCTGGCAAACATGCGTCATGGTAGCAAAAATAAAATTTCTGCCAAGAAAGTGAAAACCTGGTAAATAGGTGCCTCTTGTTCCACATTGCTATATCTATCACAAAACCACTTGGCTTTATGCATTTGCCTTCCTACTTTACTGCTTTCCTACTTTCCTACTTACATTTGCTTTTCTGCATGCTTTCAGTTCCCATCAAGACACCAACTTACATGGATTGAAACTAGTCATACTCTCAGGGAAACCCTCTTGGTCTAGGGGGAACTATCTTATCACCTTTTGAGATCTTCTTTGTGATAGTCACTAGTGATTCTCATTGTGTCTTCCTACTATCTCATAGCTTATACTGAGTTCTCTCTTCTTGAGACTATCCCTAGCATCAATCACCAGTACAGTTCTCACTCCATCTGCCTATTGATGTCTAGCTAGTCCTACGATCTCTTCACTTGAGAATATCTCTTGCATCAGTCACCAGTGGTTCTCACTACATTTGTCTACTATTTTTGTACTATTGAGATTGATCACATCCATTTTAGTTGGAGTTATACTCACATGCTCTATCTATCGATACTCGGTCTTGACAATTCTTTGCTTTAGTTTGTGCATAACTTTTGGTCACTTTCATGACACTCTGGTTCCTTTACAAACCCTACTAACTTGACTTTGATTCAGAACCATATGCCTAGGGGCAACCAAATCTAGTTTTTCCTCACAACATATGTCAAGTTAGTCACTGCTACTAGGGGCATGGTTCCCCTAATCTGATCGCATCTTTGGTTTACACCCGAGTCAGTAATCTTGTCATTTCTGAAGGACAACTATCTACTGACACAAACTAATGTTTTTCAACACCACCATAAATAGTGTTTTTTAACACTATCTTTGGACACATCTGTATTTTTCAACACACATCGGATATCTCAAACATAAACATCTATCAATAACAATCAAACACAATGCACTCACAAGCACAATGGTGTTTTTCAACACCTCATACACATGCACATTCACAAACTTTGAAATTGGTTGAGCTATGCTTGAATCTTTATTTGTATGCTGTCTATTCTCATGGATTTCATTGATATTTTCTTTGTCTACTACTTTTTAGTGTAGTCCCGATCATCTGGCAACATCAAATAAATAGGGTGTATGTGATAAGAGCTCCCACATTAAGGTGGAAAAGCCTCACATCCCTTGATCTTATTTATTTGTATGCCATGGTGAGGTCGGTACTATCTCCTTGACTATTATTTCTCTATTTGTTTACGCATGCTCACACTCATGGTTATCTTGGCTTTGAATGCCTCGATACTGGTGTACTCTTGCAACATTAACTAGAAACATTGTTCAAGTCATCTTGGCTTTTGTGCCCTGGTGCTTACGTTTGTTTCCTACATTTTATCCGATGAAAGTCATATTCATGTCCTTATGGTTGCATTGTGGCACCAGTAAGGGTTGTATCAACTTTGATGTTCTGAAAAATTCTCAATGATGATGATTATACAATGGGTCTCACAACCATTTCCTAGTTATTGCATCTAGCCTAAGATTGCATTTTCATTCTAGACTTGCATTGTGACAATAATTCGATGTTCACTTCATTGCGTTCTCCTAGATTTTTACATTGAGGGGCTCTTCTTGAATGTCCTGGCTTCATCACGACTATACAAGTGTTCGATCCTTGCTCTTACTCTTCAAAAGTGGCTATGTCAACCGCTCTGAATCCATTTTTTTGATTGAAATCAAAACCTGACACTCCTATATAGCTCAAAATCACATTTTAAATTTTTTGGGTTTGACGCAATCGGACGCTTGTGCAGTCAACTTTTTGACGTCGCTTTCTTGTCATAATCTTATCTAATCAATATTTTCTCAAATATTTAACCATTTTCCTTGAAAGTCAACTCTGTTCAACCCTAGTCAAACTTGGTCAACCAGACCTCAAAATCACTCAAGATTGCTTCTAAATCTTCCAGATTCTTTCATAATCTATTTGAAGTTCTTATTGATCTCCAATTCAACATCTATCTACAATTTCTCACTCTCAATCATCATTATAACGTGTCATCTTTCCATTTTTCTCCCGAGGGGGAAGGATGATTACATCATTGAATCTACTCCAATCAATCTGATCTAATTTTCAAAATTCCTCATTGCTAGGGGCATCTCATCACTTGGGGCATGTTCATTTTTTTCATACCTCACAGTCAAAACTAGATACTACATAATCAATAGGGACATCTTTGTTCCCTACATCTCGTCATCTTTTAATTATCTGAGAAATCTAACTCAGAGTATTGAGGATCAAGCTTCATTCTAGAGATGAATCTTGAAAACTCATCTATTGAGATTTGGGGAAATCTAACCCTAACTCCTGAGAATCAAGCTTCATTCTAAAGATTATTCTCAAAAACTCAATCTGACCAGTGTCTAGGCAATCTAACCTAGATATTGGAGGACAAAGCTCCGTTCTGGAGATAGTCCTAAAAAATTCTATTTACTATCTTTTGAGACAGGTATCGGGGCAATCTGACCCTAACTCCTAAAGGTTGAGCCTCATTCTGGGGACAGTCTTGTGAAAGATATCAATCTCACTAGTGTCTGGGCAATCTAACCTAGATATTGGGGGAGTCGGGGACTAAGCTTCATTCGGGAGAGTGTCCTAAAATTTCTATTGATTATCTTGTTGGACAGGTATTGGGGCAATCTAACCCCAAATCCTGAAGGTTGAGCCTCATTCTGGGGACAACCTTGTGAAAGATATCAATCTCTTTAGGTATCGGGGCATCCTAACCTAGATCCTTGAGGATGAAGCTTCATTCTAGAGATGATTCTTGAAATATTCATCTATTAGGTATCGGGGAAACCTAACTCGGATCCCTAAGGATGAAGCTTCATTTTGAAGATGACCCTCGAAAACTCTACTTGACCGGCATCTTGGAAATCTAACCTAGAATTTGGAGATTCAAGCTTTGTCCTGGAGATGGCTTTGAAATCTTCATTAATCGATCTTTGCATCACCAATTTTAGAAATATATTCTTCTATGCTTCAAGCATCAGACTATTCTTTGAATCAATGCGCTTCTCGCACATCAATTCAAAGAGGGGCAAAATGTAACACCCCAAAATTGGCATCTTGCAACCCTAACCAATTTTGTTGCATTTTTCACTCTTCTAGATCATCAAAGTCCTATTGTACTAGGCAATTCTA
>MU225899.1:1025180-1039830 GCA_018584345.1 Thuja plicata
GGAGTGGACCTTTGGTTCCACGTGGTCGGGTGGTAGTGATTCTTATTACCATTGAGATTTCGACGGATTCTTCTTCATGCCTGGATGTTCCTTGTTGCAGTTTCATCTTCATAGTCTTTTGGAGACTTGTTCAGTTTCTTGAGATGTATATTTATACCATATGTTTAAATTGGTTATCATCCTTTAGTGGATGCATTGTATTATTACATACCCTGCAGCTTGTGCAGTGGATGTTGATTAGGTAGTGTACCTTATGGTATCAGTTGTATATGTAATCCTTATTATGAGATGTATGTAATTGGTTTCAGATTATGTAACCTTTATGTCAGTTCTTATATTTGTATTCGTAGATTAATTGTTTAAGTAATTCTACGTCAAGGAACCCTCGAGGAATGTTAATCATCTATGAGTTGTATTTCATGTATGTCATGTACTTCATTGTGTTGCTTCCGCATTGCTATTAATATTGTTTGTAAACATTTAAAAAAAAAAAATTATTCCGTGAACATAGTGTCGTGTTTAGGTTAAGTTCTCCTGGGTTCCCTGGCGGGGCATTACAATCAGAGGTCAAGATTTTGGATTCTAATAGGGTTGAATGATGTATTGAATATTTTTAAGTTTGTTTTTGGAGTCATTTGGGGATTTTGGAAGCAATATTCCAAAATCGGTGAAAATAGACCTACAAGGAGTCGAGCTATTAGCCCTCCTAGTGAGTTAAAGACCAATTGGATTGGTGGAGCATCTTGGAGAGTTTGGATGGATGCAAAATGACCAAGAAAGGGTCAAGAAGTGTATGGAGAGTTTTAGTAAGTGTGTGGGAAGATCCTAGGTAGAGGATTGGCAATCTAGGTTGAGTTGTAGAGAAGGAAGCTAAGCTTTTGGTTAACTAGTTGGACTAGTTGAGCTTACAAATCTTGGAGTCTTCCAAGAACCAACTATACCTTGGAGGAGAAGTTTGTGGAGAGGGTCTTGGAGATCCTAATTGGTGGAATATACAACAAATAATAACCATTCAATGGTTGGTTAGGTCAAACAAGCACCTAGGAGAGAGAGAGGAAAGGTTCTAGATTGTCAAACCCTCCGCATCAAAATGAGTAAACAATCGATCATCTTTCCTTCATGGGATTACGGTGACCATTGCATCAACTTTGATCTATCTAAACATTAAATTCAACTTTATCCATAGGTAGGACCCACCTTGTGCCATGTGTCAACCAAGTGCAATGCCTTGAAGAATAAACTTGGTGCATCTCTGGATCAAGGAATAGCACCCATCGTTAGATAAAATATGATCTGATAGAAATTTACCTATCGCTAACCTTTAAAGAAGCGGGCCTCATAATCTGAGATCTCCATGTGTCACCTGGTCATAATTCCTTAATGAGAAATCTTCGTTCATATTTCCTTCAAGACAAAGCACCGACCACATGATGAAAATTGAACTAACTCAAGTTTATCCTACCACTAGTTAAAAAGAAGTGGGACCCATGATCTGGAAAGGACACACATCAACATGGTGCAGTGCCTTGAACAATAAACTAGCTGTATCTCTTAAATAAGGCATAATTCCCACCATTGGATTAGATCAAACTTGTATGATGCTAGGGATAAAGAATAGACTGTGAGGACTTAGGAAATAAAAATAAAGGGCCTTGCGCATGACTTAAAACCCATGAGTCAAAATATTTAAATGGCTTCAATAAAAAAGGTAACGTAAAATTATAACTGAAAAGGGATACCAAGGGGTTTTACCAACACATGGAAGCATTAGGGGTAGAAATTTTTCAATTACGGCTTGGACTGAGCATCATGGAGAATGAATTTTTTGCAATCCCAACAACACCAAGGAAAACCATTGTGTAGGATGTGAAATTTTGGGTAATATTTTTGGCAATTTCTACTGTATGTTTTTCTACTAAACATAGGAAACTAGTAGCCTTTAACATTCCATTAGGCATTGAGTCATAAAAGGCACAAAACTAAAACTCTTGGGAAACAAAAGGACTGAAAATAGACCAATGTGGGATACCAATTGGGCATAGATTTATGGATTATGGTGTAGGACAACTCCCCTATCATGAGTGATAGGTGTGTACCCAAATGGTGTTAGATATTGATGTGTTCCTTAGGCATTTAATGCATGGGACTGCCAAACAACAACCTAATACTATGGAAAAACCACACCAGTAATGTGTGTTGAAAACACTTAGGGAAAACTAGAAACCAAAAAATAGTGCAGCAACACTTTATTTAGAAAAAAAATAACTTAATTATCAACTAGGATATACCTCAAAACAAGGTTTGAGGTAAATACCATTGACTGGTATTAGCAAGATTTCTCCTTCAAGTGTTGACAACTAAAAAGTATTATGCTCCTTACATTCTGTTATCACAAACAAGCCTCCCCAAATTGAATCAAACTTAGTATGCTTACTTGGTCCACTCTTGAATTCATCTCATGTGAGTTCTATGTCTCCAAAAATAAAGTTACTTGATCTTTCCTTTCTATAAAAAATCCTCTTGATTTTCACCTACTGAAACTCCATAGTTTGTATAGCTTTGCATCTACTCTCCTCCAACTCTATAAGCTAAGCATAACATACTTGTAAAGGATCTCCCTACTCAAAAAGAACAAGCTTACTAGCAAGGTCCAAAGTTGGTAACTCAGTTGAAATATGTAAATAAGATTATTTACTATAGAGTATCATGTAAGGGGAATTCCCAACTATATTATTAGGACTAATTCTATCCAGCCAAAGGGAAACCTTCAACTTAGAGTGCCAATGTCGTTGATTATCTTGCAATGTCCTCTTGAATATTATGATTAAATTCTTATTGGTTGACTCTGCCAATCCATTGCCTCGAGGATAGTAATTTGAGCTAGTGCTAAGATATATACCATGTTTAATTTCCCAATCAGTCACCCTCAACCCTATGAAAGAAAGTGCATTATTAGATATTATGGAATCTGGAATTCCAAATCCGTGAATAATATCACTATAAAAGTTTAAAACAACATTTTCATTAGCCTCTTTTAATGTTGTTGCTTCTATCCAATGAGTGAAATAATTAGTTGCAGCGATTATCCACTTATGTCTTGCACTAGACAGGGGGTTTATTGGAACTATGAAGTCAATTCCCTATTTCACAAATGAATGTTATGTCTTGATTGGCTGCAAAGGTAAAGATGTCAGCTTCTCCTTTCCTGCAAACATGGCACATTTCATAAATTTATTGATAGAGACATGACTATCCTTAAAAATAGCTGGCCAATAATAGCCAGCCATCATGATTTTGAAAGTTGTGGTTCTAGGGGAGAAATGACCTCCTGAAGGTCCATCATGAAATTCATATAAGACATCTGCAATTTTCTTTGAATCAATGCACTTGAGAAGGACACCACTGTGATCCTTTATGTAAAGAACATCATTAATTAACACAAAAGGAATAGAATACATCCTATAATACCTTCTCCTTGCTAAATCTAAGCTTGTGGGACACCTACTTGTCTTAAAAAAGTGAACCATATCCTACAACCAGCTTGCTTCCCTAGTATCATCTTCCATTAAATGTATAACTAGGGATGAATCCATTTGTTCTTGACATTCTAAGACCTCATCACTAGCCATCTGTTTAAAAATACATTTACCACTGACCAACTAAGTAACTTTTATGTCCACGTCATATTCCATGAACCTTGTTATCCAACTGACTCTTTTCTCATTTAAGTATCTACTAAGAAAAAACTCTTTGACACTTGGGTGAGTTACTTTCAAATGCACCTTATTCTGGGTCAATAAGTGTCTGGATTTCTTGAGGCTTTTCACAACAAAAAGGACATTATTTTCCACAAAGTTGTACCTTTTCTCATACTCTTCTAAACCTTTACTAAAAAAGACAATAGGCTGTTCCAATCCCTCTAAATTTTGTTGGACCAACATTGTAGAAATAACCTTAAACCCTCCATATGCATATAGAATAAAATCCTTGCTCAAATACGGATTTAGAAATGTAGGAGCTGCTGTCAAAGCCTCCTTAATGGCTTGGAAACTATTCTTCGCTTCTTTGTTCCTACTAAAAATTTCATTTTTCTTCAACATAGGTATTAGAGGCCTCAAAAGATCAGCAATATTAGGCAAAAACATCTAACAAAATTAATTCTGCCTATGAAGGATTGCAACCCCTTCTTATGGTGTGGTAAGGGCAATTCTAAAATTGTTGCAATTCTTTCAGGACCCACTGTGATACCATGTTTAGAAACAATATACCTAACAAATTACCTTCATGCACCACAAACTAACATTTCTTGGGGTTAAGAGAGATTCCAAACTCTCTACACCTCTCAAAGATTTTCCTTAAGTGCCTAACATGATCAACTTCATGTTTAGAATAAACAGTAATTTCATCAAGATATACCAACACAAATTTATACATAAGATTACTGAAAGCCATATCCATAGCTTTCTAGAGAGTTTCACTTGCATTGGATAAAATTAAAGACATCTTTCGGTAGGCCATGGTCCCCCATTTGGTTGTAAAAGTAGTTTTAAACTGATATTCTTCATTAAGTAGGATTTAGCTATATCCTGAATAACCATGTAGTAGTGAGAAATGTTCAGAACCAGAAACACATTGCAAAATTTGTTCCATGGATGGAAAAGGATGGTGATCTTTCAAGGATGACCTATTAAGGTCTCTAAAATCAATACACAACCAAAATTCCCCATTCTTATTCCTTACAGGAACAAGGTTAGATACCCAACTAGTATGCCTAATGGGTTATATAATGCCACTTTCAACCAGCTTAAGAACTTCCTTGTGCATTAGTGGTTCTAGCTTGGGGTTAACATGCCTTTTCTTTTTCCTTATTGGCTTTGCATTGGTTTCTAATTCTATGGTATGCTGAGCAAGTGCTAGATTAAAATCTTTCAAATCCTCATATTTCCAAGCAAAAATATCACTGAATTCTAGAAACAACTCAACATAAGACTATTTTTTTGAATCTTTACTCACTTTCCAAATTTCAAACTCTTACCCTGGTCTATCTCCAAATCAACATAATGTTCTTGTTGGATTAACAAGTTGTTTTTGTTCTTTCTTGCTTGGTCATCTTATTTGAAGATTGTTTCCAAGGTTACAAGTCCTTTCGGTAACTTATTAGACTTAAGCTACACCACTTGATCATCATAATTTTGCTTCAGCCTATCTTGGTTGGATACTAATAAATGTCCTCTTTAAACAAAAATAATAGAATCTATTCATTACTTTCAAACACTTGCCAATTGACATTATTAGTAGGAATTGAAGGCCTAACAATAACTTAAATATGTTGTTGATCACACCCTTTTTAAATACTATTAGGAATATCAAATTGATCTCTAATTATAGCTAACCTATCAGCATGTTGGTTCAGCTCCCTAGGAATTGCAATTAAATTAAAAGCATGAAAATCTCCAATTACATTGCATACCCTATTCTTATAATCTTTCAAAGCATCATTATTAACAACATTTATTCCCTTTGATTGAAAAATAGTTCACTATCACCATGAACTTTCAAAGCCTTAATACCTCTTTTCCTAGCCCTATCCAACCCACTGATCAAAATTTCATACTCTACAGTGTTGTTAGTATAAGAAAAACCAAATCTAAATGCTGCATAATATTTCTCACCTTTAGGAGAGACCAAAATTGCACCACCACCAACATCATGTTTTCTTCTAGCACAATCAAACAATATTTCCCAAACCTCATATTGTTGTTCTAAAAATTCACTAGTTGCCTTAAAAATATTTGGAATTATCAAACCAGCTTCTTGGAACACGTAGTTCCCTAAACCAAAATCTAGAACAACACTAACCTCAACTTCTAAAGCATTCTCTACTACCCACTCATCTAGTAGGATATCTAGAATACTCTCTGTTTGGGTATTTGTTTCATTAATTGTTGAAACATCATTATCATAAATGAAAGGCAGTTTGCATTGATGACATTGGGTACATAGGGCTCTATATGGTCCTTTTCTAACAACTCAAACTTAATGGTTACTTTGGTTCCATATCTAGTACAGAACAACATATGAGACCAATCAGATGAAAGATACCCTCCTATCTTGGTTGTGAATTTTCTTGATAAACATAAGGCGAAATAGGGAGGAAGATGAATGACATAAATATCTTGAAGAATAGAGAAGTTAGGAATATCATGGAGAGTTATAATTTCATCCTTGATCAAGCCTACTATATTAACTGATGAACTTTCAAGTTGTACTACCCTTTTTGCTAAAGGCTCATATTTCAGTCCTAACTGGTCAGCTATCTTCTTGGGCATGGCTGAGCTTGTTGCTCTACTATCCACCATAAATTTGTGTACTAGATTATCTCTAATTATCAATGACACATAAAAATGAGGTAGTTTCACATTCTTACCTTGAACAATACCCTTTTCACTGCTACTATTTTGAACTTTCTTTTCTTGATCATCATTGACCAACACAATCCTACCAACTTCATCAATGGACTACCACATAACTCCTTCTTTAGACAAAGCTTTCTTCAATATCTTAGGTTGTCCTGGAATGAACAAAGAATCTCATATTATTGTTTTTTTAAATTTTTTTTAGTGGTTTGTTCTTAGTTTAGGTTGATTTGTGTTAGTTGTGTTCAGTTTTGTAGTGACATGTTTTCAATTATGTCAATTGGTCCTACGAAGGACGTGTAAGCCTAAATATGGAAAAATTGGAGAAGAGTACCTAAGATGGTGGGAAGGACCTATTTTTTTCCTAAGGAATTTGTGGACATGTTTTTGTGGTGATTGGGATCCATCATGTTGGTTTAGGACCTTAAAATGTCAAAAATGCAAAAGTTGTCCAGCAACTTTTGAAACTTTGCAAAGTTGCTTGACAACAATTTTGTAAAAATATAGAAAACCACCCAAATTCAGTTATGGGTTGGTTAAAACAATTTTAATAGGTTATACAAACATATTTAAGGGTCTTGGAAACCATGTAAGGAGGTTGGCTATCATTTGACACAAATTGGTAAGCATGTGGAAGGAACAATGACTATTTGTCTCTTAGTTTTTGTGCAAGCATTGATTAATGAATTTAATTTCTTTATGTTTCATGGTAATTATGTTCTACTAATTTTTTTTACTATTATATTGAAGTAGGTTAACTCAAATATTTTTCTTTGTGCATTATATGTAAATAAACTTTCTGCTTTGTGTTCTCTGGACTAGACAAGACTGTAAATAACAAAATGACTCCCAAGGTATTTCTACTTGTGGAAAACACTTGTGCCTTGGAGAAATGGTAGAGGGGTCATTGTACAATTTTTTCCTTTTTGTTTTAGGGTTATAAATGACAATGGTGGATTTTGAGCTCTTTCCCTAGGTGAGCTTAGCCATAGCCAGACTAGGGTCAATTGAGAAGTAGAGTGTTTCATTTGCAGGGTAGGATTGAATGAAGGGATACAATGCATGGAGGATGTACTTAGTAAGGTGACAAGAATCTGTAAATATTGGTGGAAGTTGATGAATCCATTTTATCTAGTTTTATGAAGACCTATAAACATTCCTATTATCCCTACTTTTAAGGACTCAGTCCCTAAAGGTTTTGGAATAAAGTACAAATGGATTGAGGACCCCTAACGCTAGAAATCCTTTCTATTTCCAAAAAGGGTATCTGGACCCAAGATCATATTTGGGGTTTCTTTGTGAATATTGGGAGTTGATATAGTTTAAGATCCTAATTAGGGCTACAAATAACTACTAGTATTACTCCTTGAAATAATGGATTTGATGTATGTATGGATGAGATAAGGCTTTGGAAATTCAAGAATGAAGTAATTAGGAAGAAGGAATTGGTACCTACCATGTAAGTATTTGAGAGGTGTGTGAGTATTTGTTGTATAATTTACCCTTGTAGGTTTAGTGATGTGTGATTTCTTATTGGTAGTGAGATTCTTTGAAGACAAAGGTAAGTGAACCAAGTGTTCTACCTTTAGATTAGGGTTGGAGAGGAATCCCTATTGGGTCTAGTGAGAGGCCTAGGAGTGAGTCAAACTGACTAAGGTGAAACAATCTCCCTATCTAATTGGTATTAGAGCCTTGAAATATTTGGGATAGAAGGTACATGAGTGACCTTGAATCTATCAGTAAATCAACCATGGTGATCAATATAGAGTTGGATAAGGAGATGGATGAACAAGAGGAGGAGAATAGACTCCTAAGAGAAAAATTAGTAGAGATGGAAACTAATCTTGATGAAGTGCATTCTAGGACAAAAAAAGTGAGTGAGATGGTAAGAGAGACAAAAGGAAAAGGAAATTCAGTTGCAGAAGAAGATGCAGTGCCAGAGCTTGATCTAGTACTATAAGATGAGCCATTCCTTAGGGATATAAAATCCATGAGTGGAAAGTGATTGGAAGGTGTACCCATATTTAGTGGTAAGATGGAACCAGAGGTGGTCATGGAGTGCATAGAGGGTTTAGAAAACCACTTTGAAGGTGAAAGTGTGATAGAGGCTCAAAAGGTGAAAGTAGCCAAAATAAGGTTGAGAGAGACTGCACTCACATGGTGGAAGTTTGTGTAGGATGAAAGGGAAAAGGAAGGAAAGAACTCAATCTCCACTTAGAAAGGGATGGTTTCAAAGATAAGGGATACTTATATTATAGAGGAATATGAGATACAACTTCATATAAAGAGGAAAAATCTAAGACAAAAATATTCAGAGGTGAGTGCCTATACAGAAGAATTTTGCAAATTATGCCTAAGGTCTAAGGTGACAGATGATGAAAGTATGAAAGTGGCTCAATACCTAAATGGGTTAAGATGGATTATCCAAGAAGAGATAAGTCTCTTGACACCCATATCTATGAAAAAGTGTTGTCAACTAGCTCTTAAGGTTGAGGAGAGGAGCAAGAAAAAGTATTAAGAAAATAATAGAGGCAGAGGGAGAGGTAGAGACTCTAGAGGTCACAAAGGTAGCTATGGTGGTAGAAAAAATGATTCAAGACCTCCAAGGGAGAAAAAATTGATAGAGAAGAGCCATGAAACCAGTAGCATAGGTAACTATGGATGAGGAAGAGGTCCTAACAGTGCTGGTAGAGGAATATTTGGTAGAGGATCCAATAGAGGTTCATTTGCAAACATGAAATGCTATATCTGCCACCAATTTGGGCATCCAACATATAGATTTCCCGACAAAGAAACATCTTTAGAATTAGAGAGAAGAATGAACTACATTTAAGAAGATTCTAGTAGTGTGAAGTATCCTAAAGTAAATCTTGATTCAGAGAGTGGGGAAAATATAATGATAAGGAGAGTTATGATTAAAGAACCAGTTAAAGAAGAACCTAATAAAAGAAGGTCACTTTTTATAGTGAAGTGCAAGATTATTGGTAAAGTATACCGAGTGATCTTTGACTCAAGGTCAATAGACAACATAATCTCAGAGGAAGTAGTGAATAAACTTGGAGTGACAAAGATACGTCATGACTATCCTTATAGGGTGACACAGTTGAACAAAGGATAACATGTCCTAGTGAATGAGAAAGCCTAGATTGAGTTTTCAATTGGAGGCTATACTAAAAAGATACTTTGTGATGTACTTACCATGGATTCTTTCCATATTCTATTGGGAAGACCCTGGCAGTTTGATAGAAAATCCATGCATGATGGAGAAAAGAATTCTTATTCATTTAAAAAGGATGGAGTGACATACAAAATCTAGTCTTTAGTGGAAGGAGTGAAGGCTAGTCCTAATGTGTTGGGAGTGGGAGGAAAAGAATTATTGAAAGTTGTTAAGAGAGAAGATGAAGAGTGATATGCAATTATGATGAATCCTAAAGAGGAGAAGACATAAACATAAACATCCTTACCCAAGGAGATACAAGAACTTTTGGAGAAGTTTAAGGATATTGTGAGTGATGGATCACCAAAAATCTTACCACCACAAAGACTTATAAGTCATCAAATTGAATTCATACTAGGTGCAACATTTCCCAACAAAGAAGCTTACAAAATAACCTATGAGTAGAACATGGAGATAACTAGACAAGTACAGGAGTTATTAGATCGAGGGCTCATTAAGAAGAGAATAAGTCCTTGTGCAGTGCTAGTGGTTTTGGCATAAAAAGAGGAGGTAAATGGAGGTTATGCACATACTCCAAAGCTATAAATATAATAACAATAAGATATATGTTTCCAATCCATAGGATTGAGGACCTGATAGAATTTCTTGGTGGGGACAAATACTTCACAAAGTTGGACTTAAAGAGTGGATACCTTCAAATCCACATAAAGGAAGGGGATGCATGGAAGATAGCCTCCAAGACTATAGAAGGACTTTATGAAAGGCTTGTCATGCCATTTGGGCTTAGCAATGCCCCAAGAACATTCATGAGATTGATGAATGAAGTACTTAAGGACTACATAGGGGTATTTTTGGTAGCATATCTTGATGACATCCTCATCTTCAAAAAGAAAGAGGAAGAGCACTTAAAGCATTTGAATATTGTATTGAATAGGTTACAAGAAGAAAATTGGCAATCAAGTTGGAGAAGTGTGAGTTATTGAAACAAGAATTGGTGTATCTTGGACTAGTGGTTTCACAAGGGTCATTGTAGATAGATCCTAGCAAGGTGGAGGCTATACTCAACTGACCTACTCCCACATTTGGTATAGAGGTAAGGAGTTTTCATAGGCTTTCCCAATTCTATAAGAAATTTATTAGGGGTATTAGTGTCATATGTTCTCCAGTAATAGATACTATAAAGGGTGGGTTAAAGACTAAGTTTAGGTGGACTCAAGAAACCAATAGAGGTTTTGAGTTGTTAAAGAAAAAGGTATCCACCCAACTCATCCTAATTTTACCATGTTTTGAAAAATTGTTTACATTGGAGTTTAATGCTAGTAGCATACAATAGGGGTTGTTTTGACCCAAGAAGGTAGATCAGTGGTTTTTTATAGTGAAAAAGTTGAATGAGGAAAAGAAGTACCCCTCCTATGACCTAGAACTCTATGCCCTAGTTCAAGCCCTTAGGAAGTAGATACACTATCTCCTACCTAAATATTTTTTAGTTTTTACTGATAATCAAGCTTTGAGTTACATAAAAACCTAAGAGAAGTTGAGTAACAAACATCTTAAGTGGATGGAGTTCTTACATGATTATACCTTCACCATAAAGCATAAGAAGGGCAGCTGAATAATTTTTTTGATGCATTTAGCTGAAGGATACTCATTGTTTAGGAGGTGCAATTACAAAGTATTGGAGTAGAAAAATTCAAGAATATGTGTAAAGAAGATGAATACTTCTCAGAGGCCTATAAGGTATGTTTGAAGTTCAACAATCACTTCCATGGTTAGTTTGCATATTATACATTACAAAATTCTTTGTTGGTTAGGTGAGGAAAATTATGTGTACCCAAGGGATCTATGCCAGATAACCTAATACAAGAGAAAGACAATGGGAGTCTTAGTGGCCATTTTGGACTCATTAAGAGTCTTGAATTGGTTCAGAAGTTCTATTATTGGCCAAGGATGCAGAGAGATGTGAGAAAGTATGTGGAGTAGTTTATGGTATGTTAGAAAGCCAAAGGTATGACTTCTAATGTTGGTTTATATCAACCACTTCCCATTCCCAATAGACCATGGGAATGTATTAGTATAGATTTTATAGTGGGGTTACCAAGGACAAGCATTTGAATGGATAGTCTTTTTGTAGTATTTTATAGGTCCAGTAAGATTAGCCATTTCATTCCATGAAAGAAAACCATTGATGCAAGCTATATAGCTCAATTATTCTTTAGGTAAGTTGTGAGAATATATGGGTTACCTCTCAGCATAGTCTAAGATAGAGATGCCAATTTTATGGGGCATTTCTTAAAAACATTATGGAAGAGACTAGGAACAAATATTTCTTTTGGACTAGCTTATCACCCCTAGACATATGGCCAAATAGAGGTCATAAATAGAGTTTTAGGAAACCTTATGAGATGCTTAACCAATGAGTATGGACAAGTGTAGGATCAAGTCCTACCATAGGCTGAATATTCTTATAATGTCAGTAATAATAGGACTACTAGTAAAAGGACATTTGCAGTAGTATATGGAGTGCACCCCAGAGGTATTTGTGAGCTTAGAGACTTGGGAAACCTGGAGGGAAAGAGTGGACATGCTTAGAATTCACCCCATATATGAAGGAATTAAATGACCAAGTGAGACAAACACTCACAGAGGGAACACAAAGATTAAAGATTAAGATGGATACAAAGAAGAAGGATTTGCAATTTGTAGTTGGGGATCTAGTAATGGTACATTTGAATAAGGAAAGGTTATAAAGAGGTATACCTAGAAATTTTTAGATGAATAATATAGGTCCATGTAAGATACTAGGAAAGAATGGGGAGAATGCATATAAAATTTATCTACCTCCAGAGTTCATGTAAGATACTAGGAAAGAATAGGTCCATTCACTAGTCTTCAATGTTCAGGAATTAGTTGCATACAAAGGTCAATTACCAGCAAAGACATAGATTTCTAATGAGTTGGAAGAGATTACAAGGGATGTACCCTTACCAACTACACTCAGGCCAGAAGAAGAAAGAATACTAGACTCCAGAATGAAGAAGAAGACAATATATGGTGAATATCTAGAACATCTAATCAAATGACACAATCTTCCATAAGTAGAGGACACATGGGTTGCTGAAGTAGAGTTTAAGAAATTAGGAATAGATCTTACAATACTCACCTAAGGAGTAACTTGAATTCTTTGTATAGGGGGAGAATGGTGCAGGAGCACCTAGTGATTGGTCCTATCTAATTATGGAATTTTGGTTTGTAAAAGTTTTTCAGTGGTTTGTGCTTAGTTTAGGTTGATTTGTGTTATTTGTGTTTAGTGTTGTAGTGACATGTTTTCAATTATGTGAATTGGTCTTATGAAGGAGTTGTAAGCCTAAATATGGAAAAATTACATAAGACTACCTAGGATGGTGGGAAGGACCTATTTTTGTCTTGAGGAAGTTTTGGAATTTTTTTGGTGGTGATTAGGATTGATCAAGTTGGTTTAGGACCTTAAAGGTAAAAAAAATGCAAAAGTTATAAAAGTTGTCGAGCAACTTTTGTAACTTTGCAAAGTTGCTCAACAACAGTTTTGTAAAAAGATGGAAAACCACACAAAGTTAGTTATAGGTCAGTTCAGATAGTTGTAATAGGTTATACTAACATATTTAAGGGTCTTGGAAACCATGTAAGGAGGTTGGTTACCATTTGACACAAATTGATAAGCATTTGGAAGGAACAATGACTATTTTTCTCTTAGTTTTTGTGCAATCATTTATTAATGGATTGAATTGTTATATATTTCATGGTAATTAGGTTCTACTAGTTTTTTTACTATTCTATTGAAGGAGGTTAACTTAGAGATTGTGTTTTGTGCATCGTATATAAATAAACTTCCCGCTTTGTGTTCTCGGGACTAGACAAGACTGTAAATAGAAAAATGACTCCCTAGGTATTTCTACCTATGGAAAACACTTGTGTCATGCCCTAAAATTTGAGAACTTAAACCTTGATCTATTGAAAATATATTTCTCTTTAATCGTATTAATTTAAGTAAAGGAGATGAGATCTTATCTACACCTTTGCAAATTTCACAGATTAAATTAAATGAAAGTTTAATATATATTAACAACATTAATTAAAGTTATAGTCCTTAAGATTCCATTTCCACTGTAATTAGTTAAACATCCATAAATTCATTTTGGGATAACCATCATTTCAAATAAAGTTCCAAATACTTAACTCATTAATAGAAATAAAACGTACTCTAATTTCCAAAGTACAAGTGTCTTCAAAGCAAGAAAATTACAATTTCCAAAACCTTTCAAAAATTTACAAGGAAGAAGCTTGAATAGGAAAAGACTTTGAGGTATAAATTACATCCAAGACACCAAGACTTTGGCTAAAATTTAAGAAGTTTTCTCTAAACCTACAAAAATATCAAGGTTGACCATGGAGGCTCACCTCCAAACCTAGGCCTTTGCAAGGCCACCCCCGAGCTAGGGGATCTAGAACTGAACCAAGATGCATACACACATAAAAACCATGAATCTAAAAATAGGAACACAAGAAAATACCCAATACCCAAGGGTTTACATAGGTCACCAAAAGACCTGAAACAAAGGGGTGAAAGAGGACTGCCACAAGCGGAGAAATACATTAATACAAAATACATACCTATGAATAGGCCACACATGGGCTCAACATTCCTAAGTACCACATATTTAATCTTGTTTTATGGCCACACATGGAATCATGAACAAATTTATACCCTTCTCCTCCATGCCCTACAATGACAACTAGAGTAAATTTACATTTCTTTCAAAACAAGTCATGGCTTCAAGCCTTCCAATTTTTCTTATGAACCCCACATTCCTTTGGGTATTCTTGGCATTATGGGAAACCATATACCCATGTACATCCCTCCACACATGGGAGACTCTACAATACTTGGGTAGTTCACTAACTTTCACCCCATCAAGGTTACCCAACCCTCCCAAGGGTGAATATGCCTTGAAGAACCCCATATACAAACAATCACAAAATAAAATACAAGACTCAACACATAAACTCCATGAAAACCCAT
>MU225899.1:1091916-1107391 GCA_018584345.1 Thuja plicata
TGTTGTTATGATTATAACTATGATTTGTATGGTAATATCTTGTTTATGGATATGTTTGGTCATCTGCAAGATAATTCATAAGTTGGTTCAGTAAAGGTACATAACCAATCAGTGTCCACATCAACAAATACTGTGTTAACAGAAATTTTAAGAGGTAAAACCTTCCTGAGCATTTGTGGAGCTCAAAAATGAAGAAGGACACTATCCAGTCCTTAGAAATTAGCCTTTCTCTTGTTAAAAAGGAGTTTTTATTCAATTATAATCAGTATACTGTCATTTTAAGGTTGAGATGCAAGAAAAAGTGCTAACAGATAGAAAGACAAGGTGTAGCCATTGGGGAAGTCAAGGATTGGAGTAGGATCTGTATTAGTCCAATCAATTAGGTCTGGGTTTGTTAAAGACAAGGAGTCAGACTCTAGGAAGGATAGCATCACATTAGTGTCAAGACTATTAACTAACATGACATGTGTTGTTAAGTTAAGTTCTTTGATGTTTAGATCAATAAGAGTTAGATCATCATTAAAAGGTTTTTTGTTAGTAATATGTGGACCAAACTCTAGTGACTCATCATTAGAACTTTCATCATCATCTCCTCATAAAAGGAGGCTTATTTCTTTTCACCTCTAAAGTTCTTCTAGACTTATGAGAACACCAGTCTCTCCATCAATGATTGAGAGAAGGAACTCTTCCTCTACTTCAGGATTATAAATATTGTTGGGAGTAGTGTTGGAATGTCCGTTGGGTGCTGATAGAGCTGCAAACATGTGAATCACATGTATTTCAATGTCCTTTGAGGTGACAAATAGCTCATCCCATACATAATCATGAGAGTCTATTATTTTTTCATTAGACCTATTTAAGAATTCATCAATAGTTATTTGATGTACCTAATTAGCCACCTGTGGATCAAAATGTGGTAAATCAAGGACATGTGTGATTATGACTAACTGCCCCTAGTTAGGATGTGAATCTTTTTGTTGGGGTGTGTTCTTTGTAGCCATTGCTATCAATGGTACCTATGGATCATCTTCTATTGTGTCTCCTACCTCTTGAATAGGAGCTTGTGCTAACAAAGGTATGTGAATATCTTGTGATACCTCAAAGCTTGGTACATAGTGCTCTCCTTGATAGTCAAGATTCTCTATGCCAACATGTAATAACCTTTCATGGGACCATTGTTCTAGTTCTATCTCTTTTGTTTCATCATTCCCTTTGTCAGAGATTGGACTATCTTTGAAGTAGGTTTATTAGATTCATTATTAAAACCTAGTCCTATTTTTTCTCTAGTATTTTTGAACTCCATTTGTACAGGCTCAATAAGTCCTCTTCCTTTGTTTCTTAGAGGTCCTTTTCCTTTGTATCCCGTTTTCTTGAGGAGGTCATATCCTTTACCATACTGCTTTGGGGATATTTCTACATGTTTGACCTAAGCTTCCTTTGGTTCTCCTTTGTAAACCCAGTCAGAGATTGCTTGTTCTTCTATGTTATCTAAAGAAGATGTGGATTCCTTAACCATGCCAATTGCTCTATGGATTTCTGGCTCTTTAGACATAGCAAGTGTGAAAGATGAGGAGGGTCTTCCATAGGATCTTGGTGATACTGGTAATTCTATTAGTGATGGAGTAATGTCCAGCTTGTATTCTCCCATACCCATTTCTTCAAGTTTCAAGGTATTTCCAAAACCTTTCATCACCATGTATTTGGTAGTCTCAGGAACAATCTCATCCATAGCCTCTTTTTTATGTGGAATCATACTACTTGCTTTGATATTTTTTCAAGTATAATTTGTATCTGCAAGAATTGTTACTTCCACACCATTATGTGGGAACTTGATACGCTGGTGGTAAGTAGATGTCATAGCTTGCATTTAGTGGATCCATGGTCTCCCCAATAGTATGTTCTAGGCTAGGGGTAGGTCCAAAAATTGACATATGGAATTTCTTTCAATTGGTTTGACTCTAATGGGTAGAACAATAAGACCTTTAGAGGATCTTTCTTCCTCATCATAAGCTTTGATAGTGATTTTACTTCTAGAGTCAATGCTCTATTCTAAAAGACCCAGTTTCCTGATTAGACCTCCATCTATCAATACACATCTAACATGAGATTTTTCAATGAGGACTTTAATATGGAGGGGTTGATTATGTGGATGTGTCAATGATTTATCATCCTCTTCAGAAAAGGAGAGGTAATGTGGCACTGAGATGTGATTAACCATCGCTTGGAATTTGTCTATATCAAGGTCCTTTGGCACATTTGCAGCATGTAAGGCTTGTTCCAGGATTTCCCTATGCACTATGGATATTTTAAGAAACTCAAAAATGGAAATTTTAGCAGAGGTTCATTGCAATTGGTCCACTAAGTCATACTTTTTTGTAGGAATAGTAACCATGTGTTTTGCTACTGGTTTGGGGATAGTAACAATAGGAACCTTGGATGTTGATGTTGGTTTTGAAGAGGAATTGGGTTCTTTGATCATGACTTGTGCTTGGCTTCGATTCACCGCATTCGATTGGAAAGATGTGTCTTTAACACCTTTCATTGTGACCACATTAATTGATTAAGTTTTAATGTCTAGCATATTGATCACATTATCATTATTGGAGTAACTGTAGTTTACTTCATTTCCTTTTCCTTTAGATGCTTCCCCTTTCTCATAATTAGGGAACAGTTTGTTAAATGTTGTATGATCTTCATTGGTAGTGTGTCCTTCCACTTTGATCTTTCCTCCTTCAATAAGGTCTTGGATAACATGTTTAAGTTTAAGATAGTTTTTAGTCTTGTGTCCTTTGTTTTTGTGAAAGAAATAGTAAGAATTATCATCCCACCACCTTGGTTTGACCATTGGTTCCCATGGTTTGGAATCTAGGATTGTAAGAACTTTGTTGTCTAATAGCATCTTTTAAACAATATAGAGAGTCTCTCCCAAAGGAGTGAATGTTCTTTGAGGTTTGGAGGTCCATGGCTGACCTTTGATATTATCATTGTTTTCTTTGGGTATGGAGGTTGTTACCTTGGCATATTTTCTTGCTTGCATGTTGTTATTTAGATTGAACACCTCAGGTTTAGAATTAACATTTGATGCATCCACTACTCCATCATTGACAACATTTTTTTTCTTATTTGACCATTTAGCTTTGGAGTTGGAGTTGTTAGATTTGTTTCCACTTTGAAGAGTGATCTCCCCCTATTTAACCATGACTTCTTCAATAGGGATGGAATTTTTAATCATCCTATCAAAGCTAGGAGATTCTTGTATTTGTAATGCATAGTTTAACTCAGGCACCAAGTTATTGACAAAGATTTCCATTTTCTCAGATTCAGGAATAGCTCTTGAATACCGTACAAAGATTTTCCTCCACCTTTATAGAAAGTGGGTAAAGGATTCACCAGTATTTTGTTTAGTGTTGCACAGGTCCATCATAGTCACATCATGTTGTATATTATAGGAGTAATGTTGGATAAATTATTGAATTAACTCCTCAAAAGTTTTAAACTTAGGTGTAAGCTTTGAGCACCACTCCATGGCGTTGCCTCCTAGACCTCCAAAAAAAGCCACATGCGGTAAGTAGGTTCATGCATGTACTCTATGCTAAGAGAACAAAATTCTCTAACATGGTCAAGTGGATTGGTCTCTCCCGTATACTTGTCATATTTTTCCTTGCCATGTTGGGAGGGAATGGAGCCATAGTGACACTCTTTTTGAAAGGAAATGGACAAATGGATTCCATAGAGTATTTTGTCTTGGATTTAGCCTTCTCCTGTTTGAGAGTCACAAGCTCTGTTTGCATCAAGGTGAGTTGTTTGGCGAGAATAAATATAGGAGTCAGAACCTCCTTTTATTTTAGTTGTTCCACATCATAATCCTTGGGTAACTTTATGCCATTGGATGCTAGATGGAGAAATTATTTCTCTTTATCTTCGTCAATAATATTTTCCATTGTATTTTGGAATTTCTTGCTCTGTTTGATTTTATTTTACTCTTCTTCAGTGATGTCTTCCTCACTTCCTGATTCAAATATAGGATGGTCAAATGTGGGTTCTTCTTCTTCTTCATAGATATCTTCATGTTTTAGGTTTTTTCTATTGTCATATTCGTCAAAAACCTCACTCCATCCGTGAGTGGACCTATCCATTTCTAGAGAGTCTAGATTGAGTAGGGAACTATGAGATGTTTCTCCTTGAAAGTGTAGTGATTTAGGAAGTACTCTTGATCCTTTAGATGTGTACTTGTTGCATCTTGTGTTAACCATATATTTGGATCTCAACTTTGTTAAAGTTTCCCAATAGTGTTAGGTAGTATCTTGAATCATTCAAGTGAGTGTGTCTAGGTGGAAGTATCATTTGTATCTTGGTGGAAGTAACTGATTCCAAAATTAGAGGATTAGAATGCCCTGATAGTGAGCTAGGAATCAATTTATTGTAAAAAGTAGATAGACCACACGTATTGAGACTAATTGCGAGAAATTGATAGGACATGCAAGGTAGACGTCTGAAAAAGTGTTTTGACATAGCAATAGGGAGACCAGAAAAGACAACAGGGACAGACTAAATAACCAAAAGGGTACCCAAATCAACTAATTTTTCCTAAGAAACTATTCTGCAAGTGCCCACTATCCTAGAAGTGAGCCCCTAGATGCGAGCCAGGAAATACAGTATGCGAGCTTCTGATGACCCAAGATGCGAGATTTAACCCTAGATGTGATGATGTCCTAGCCAGATACAATCTAGGATACTAGATATGAGCCAGGATACCAAATACAAGCCAAGAAATCTGGGATGCAAGTTTCTGATGTCTCTGTTAGATTTTGTCAGTTTTGAAAATTTTGTCTTGAAAATGTGTGAAGTTTGTTTGATCTGTGATCGTGTTTGGAGACTTTCTACTGAGTGAAAAACATATGTAGGTCAAGGATTGAATTTTGTTGCTTGTTTTTAATGTGTTATCTTGTTAGTGATCTTTCAGATACATCAAGCAGATTTGCATTGCTAGGGGAACAAACACATCCTTATACCTTAATTTCTAGGTAGAGGATGAACATCCTTGCTCGTTGACCTAGGTACGCACTCAAATGCTAATCACAATATAGCCATCACCAAGAATGCAATGGCTCTAGTCATGATGTTTTATTATCAAACTTCAAAGGCAAGTGAGGACACGATATGATGAGTGTCTTGGGGAAATTACTTTTTGCCTTGCATAAGGATTATCACCCTTTTGGGGATGAATCAGGTAGTTTGTCTACAAAGTTCATTGTTTATGATGGGGCAATCCGTTCAAAACCATCTCCCATAGAATTGCACAAGGAATAATTGGGGCGTAGAGCCCTATGAGTACTTAAATATGTGTAGTCTCACAAGAAATATTAGAGCGGCTCCGCTCTACAAATACCCAAGCATGTTCAAGGAATGATGTCGAAATTCCAAGACAAAACCGATTCTGTCTTTTGAGGCTTTGACATATGAGGAATAAATTATTTATAGTGAGTTGGAAGGGTTGGCACAAAACTTATCCTCACTTGGGTCATTCCCAGGAGATTTTTTTCTCAATCGACAGGCACTCTACTGTTAAATAAGCATACAAAGGATTGGCAAGCAAAGGATGTCTAAATTTCTGATTCTTTGAAAGAAGAATAGCATACTCTCCTAATCCATGTCATTTTCTCCCAAAACATTTCAATCAAAGGTTCATTCCCTCAAGCTATGTTGAGCTTGATTTAGATATTCCTAAGTTAATGAAAATAGGATGTGTGAAAGCAAATTTGTTTTGTTCAATTATCGGCAATATTAAGTGATTTGCTTGTTCAATTTTAGATCCCAAAATGAATTAAATGATGTAAATGATCAATTATCCCACAAGTTTTAGTGATTTTCTTGTCCAATTACTGATTTCCAAAAATGAATTAAAGTGTGAGTTTGTTGGTCCATTTATCCCCAAATTCCTTTACAAGTGTTAAACCAACGTCTGATTGTTTGATTTTCCTTATAGGAAAAGAGCATAGTAATTTGGTCAATTTAACAAATGTTGGGAAAATGTTTTAAGTTTTGAAAAAGATTTGTAAATGGTTAGTACTGAAATTAGTTTAAAAACACATGCAAACTCACACGTTAGCCAAGTCTTACTACTCCCTTATCAGTAACTTGCAAGCACTCATTAGGCTGTCAAAAGATCAGATCAACGACTGGTTAAAGTGTTAGGAGTTAGGCAATGAAGTTCACAAAAATTTCAACCAGATGCGATCCTAGAAATACAAGATATGATACAACAAACTAGATGTGAGCCTCTACTACTAGATACGATAGAGTGTTTACTAGATGTGATCCTATACTAAAAACAACCCAGGAAATCTCGGATGTGAGCCTTGATTTCTGCGGTGCGAGGGTGTATCTTGGATGCAAGCTTCTGCTACCAGAAATGACTCTGGACCTGAAAACTAGGAAGAAAAATTGGTGAAAAATAAAGTAGAAATGAGGCAAAATCCAAATTTGAGCTGCACGGTGGGTGCCAGAAATGTGTGTTAAATTGTGAACCTGTTACCTGTGACACAACACCTCAATAGATCATTATGTTAGAGAAATTGGGGTTAGTAAAGTAAGGAAATCCACTAAAATTGATCCATTTCTTTCTAACTAGGAGGAGTGTGAAAAAAAACATAATAGCCCTCAGATTATGCCTTTTCCAGTGACATATACAACCTAGCTTGAAATATTCTATTAAAACTAAGAAAGACATCTAAATAACATGCATTCTAGTTCTAGGAATCAAGATTATAATAATGCATAATCATGGAAACTAAAATGAAACATGAATCTAGGTTAATCCTAACAGCATAACAATACATTTTCAATCTAAAATTCAGGCTTATTTGAGCTCAAAAACTCCTTCTATTTATAGAAGAAATGAGGAGAGAGGGTGGACAAGGGTCATTAATGGAGTTATAAAACCCATTAATGAGGTGTAAGAGGATTAAATTCCAAAGGCATTCATGAGGCATGGGCTTGAGGAATATACATTAAATGCAAGCATTTAAGAGGCATGGTGAGGGTGTAAGAGGCAAGCTTGAGAAGGTGGACTTAGAGGGAGTCAAGCTTGAGAAACTTGACTTTCTCAAGTGGGTTGAGTTCCTAATCATATTTTTAATAATTTGACATCATTAGGAGGTGGGTTAGAATGGGATAAGGATTAGGATTAGATTTAGCATGGGGTGAATAGGTTGGGATGGGTTTGAACCTAGGGTCAAGGTGGTTGAGGTAGGTTAGGTTAGGGGTTTAGGGGAATATTAATGAAGTGAATTATATTAAATATATTCTTTCAAAAATAGGAGTATTAATTATTTAAGCTTTTTACTGCTTTAGATGATTAATTAGGACTATAGCCAATTAATCAGAATAATTTAGGCTAGAAGATAGGATTTTTTCAAGTGATTTGATATAAATAGGGATTTATTTAATTCCTTTTAAATTAATTACCTTAGCCATGTTTGATTTGAAATGATTTGGATTAAATTGATTTGATTTGATTGGCTTAGGTGATTAATAAAATTTAGTGATTAGATCACTTAGGAGATTAAATTTGATTCGAATGAATTATGTCAGCCGATTGAAGAGTTGTCTGAACATAATTGGGGGTATGATGACACTTAGGGAAAATAGGGTCTATGGTCAGAGCAGACCAAATCTAGGTGGTTACAGATACTAATTTCACTCATATCAAACAAGTTGTACCAAGAACATCTTGGTTATCACCACTAGATTATAAAATCAATGTAGATCAAGCAACCAATGCTATTGATGCATTGATCGATGAGCCTATTGACAAAAAGAAACCAAGTTTTGGAACCTATGAAGAGGCCAGATTAAAGATAAAGAGAGGCCTAGAAATCAAGAAAACTATAAATAAAAAGGATAAGATTGTAAAGAATCTCAAGAAGATTCTATCGATTATAGAGGAGGAAGAGGAACAACCAGAGGAAACTGATGAACAGGGTGCCATTGGTGAAGCGAATGAGGAACATAAATTAGATTATGAGGAAACTGAATCTGATACACCTCCACTTCCACCTCCTGCAAAGAAGCAGAGGACAAGGATTCAAACTACTACAATCGATATCACACCTCTTAAGAAAGGTCAAGTAAGGAGCTATATGAGGAAGCAACCAACTAAGAGAACAAAGCAACAAACTGTAAAGGAAACACCTACAAAGAGGAGAAAAATAATGGTTAGAAGCAAAGTTGACTTAGAGGATTCTAAAGAGGATGAGCCTGATGTAGTAAAGAAGAATTACAGAAATCAAACTATTGATGAGGCAGCTGAATCCATTGCTACACATGGTACAATGACTGATAAGAAAATTAGGCAATAGGATACGCTCAAACCTGATGACCAGAATAAGACACAAGAGGCAATAATCAGGTCAATGGTAAAATTCAAATATGTACTAGCTAAATTAATCAATCAAATGCCTAAAGAGATGGGTAAGAAAATATCTCAACAATGGTCATATGCTCTACAGACTGAAAGAAAAGCAAGGGAGAGGGTACTAGTAACACTAATGCCTCCCGAATCTAAGATTGAAGGATTTACAGAAATCATGAAGAAGCACTCAAGAAAATTTGTAGCCAAGATAAGGGCATACAAAGTGCTGGAAAACTAATTCATAGAGCTAGATACAATGACCGAAACAAAATGGAGACAACTCCTAGATTTTCCAATAGAGTCAGAAAGTCATGAGGAATAATTGCTTCTCACTGACACACCTCATAGAGAGGAGGAGAAATACAATGCAAGTCCTCAGCACATTGCTCTAGACAATACTGAAAGTGATAATGAGCCCATAAAATTAGACAAAGTCATGGATGATCCTGACATCCAAGATATCACCAACTATGACTCTGATAAAGATCTGCAGAAGAAACATGAAGTAATATTCATTACACTTAAGGATCAGGGACAACAACAAGATTTGAAGACATCAAATGATAAAGATATGAATGTTTCTGATGAAACATGGTAGGATACATCAATCATCGACTTAATAAAAGTAGACCTTGCAGAGAAGATACAAATAGATGAGGATGTCACTGCTCAAAAAGATCAAATCGACGATCAGGACACCACTCTAGATATAGCCCAAGCTACCACTAAATAGATATGCCTATATTAATGAAGGAAATCAATATATTAGGGGTAATGATGGATCTAATACAGAGGAAACAAACACACCCGAGGACAAGGGTGAGGCTGAAGCAAAAGACACCATAGATAATACAATGGAGACAACTGTAGAGCAAGCTGCAACTAACAATCAGAAAGATACATCTACTGATCAAAATAAAGAAGAAACACAAAAGGCAGAAGAGGACATGTAGAAAGATAAGGGTGAAGAAGCAAAGAAAGATGAGATGGGAAAGAAAATAGAAGAAAGATCTGCAGAGACACCCAAGGATGATGGAGAGACGTCTTCACCTAACTGATAGGTGAACCCCAAGTAGAAGACACTAGAAAAATCTTCAACCAAGCCTTCACCAAGCACTTCAGAGAGGAAAAATGAACTCGCAATGGTAGTTCATACATCTGCGTCCCTACAAATATCAAAGAAGAAGAAGGGAAAGCATAAGAATCTAGTAAATCTGGATGAAATCATTGAGATTCTAGTTTGTGATCCAAGGACATTGGATCCAACTGAATTGACCAAGTATGCAAGACTCTATGAGAGAAAATCAATGCAAGACAAACTAAGGAAAGCCACAAAGGAGACAAAGGTACTGGAAGTGGCAAGAGGTATACTTTAATAGATTGTACTTGATGTAGATATTGATCAAAAATCTCCAATGCTTGATCAACTGGTGGTACTCATAGATGCAATAACATCTCAGAACATAGATGCTAAGAAGGTTATGGAAGAAAAACTTGAATAAAAGTATGAGTTCAAGCTAGCAGAAAAGATAAGCCAGGAAGTGGCATTGAAAAAGGTAAAGCTATCTGAATTGGTAAGCACACTTGATCCAATCATCTCAGAAGCTATTACTTTGATACAAAAACTGTGCACGCTTGATCAACTCACACAAGAGTACACCAAAAAGATAGCACAAATAAATGATGATCTTAAGGTAAGTGCACAAAGTCTCACAAATAATAAAGAGGCAATAAAATTGCACATTGAGCAACTCAAACAGGCTTGGAAAATGAGACAAGACATACAAATTGCAGAGACAAAGTACAAAGATGAGGTAAATGAGCTTCAAGCTCAACTCTTACCAACACTATCACTGCTGCAACAACATGTGACAGAGGAAAACACACTAATTTCCACCCTAGAAATGTCTTCCCTAGACAAAATTTATGATATGCATGCAAGGCTAGAGCTAGAGCACATGGCACTAGAACTTTAAAAGAAAAATGGCACAAATTGCTTGAAGACATCAAAACCACCCATGCACATATTATTGACACATTGTAAGTTGCACATTTTTGTCACAGTTTTTGGCATCTTATAAGTTGTAAATTTTTGTCATGAGTATCAAATAAAGGAGGAAGTGATATGTACATACAGTTCAGTTAGTATAAAGAGGGAAGTGATATGATGTACAGTCAATCAATTGAAAGAGAAATGAATAGAAAATGAATGTATAGTATAGAGGCAAGTATACATGCACATATACTTATACTATACCGATGCATACAGTTAGGGGGATTTATTTAATGACAAGGATATAAACATGGTGTACATACTAAACACTTTAGTATTATGCACATATCAGTTTTTGATACTAATGTCAAAGGGGGAGATTGAAGGAATTATATTTTTCCATTAGTATACACAAGGAAAAACATGATCTACACCATTGATTTACACTACATCGACAGACAGGGCACAACACTACCCGACACCAAGGTTACCCAATATTGAAAAGTTATAAGCATCTTGACAAACAATTTTAGGTGTTGCCCACCGAAAAAAAGGATACAAAAACCCGACGAGTTAAAACTGTGCAACCCTATTGGTTGTATTCCCAGTTTTGGTGTTTACCCTAAAATTTTGATATATTTATGACTGAGAAATGCAAAATCTAAAAAATGTGTCCAAAGTTGCAAGGTCCCTGAGAAAGTTCCATGTTTTTAGGTCAGAATCTAGAGAAATGGTAAAAACCCTATCTTAGGTTTCATTATATGTAAAAGTGTTTAAAAACCCTAGATATGTTGATCCGGTTTATATTTTCGAGTTACTTTTTGAAAGGCTTAAGTTGAAATAAGTCATGTGTTTTTTAGGGTTAGTCACCCAGTCTCCTAATGTTAAACGAATATTCCATTTTGTAAAGAGACTTAGTGATTCACTTTGGTCAGGATGTCTCTAAAAGGAAAAGAATATACTTTATAAGTCATGAGACTTAGCCAAAAGCATCAGTCGTGAAGTCTCCCAATGAAGAAAACATGATCTAGTGACATGTAGACAAGCGGTTAAGTCACGGTGTCGCACAGTGTATCTTGCAGTTATAAAATTATCATGAGACTTAGTGATTCCTTCAGTTGCGGGGTTTCTAGATCAAAGCACAGTTAGTGATAAGTTTAAAATCCTTAGTCACCATGTCTCTAGTTAAAAATTTAGTTAAAGAAAAAGGTTTAGAGACTTGGTGACAAACTGCAAATTGAAATAAAATATACAGTGGTCAGGTAGTCGTTGGTCAAACTTGATAGGTTAGCATTCTTCTAGCGACTCAGAGACAAAAAACTAAAGATGAGAAACATGCCAACAATGAATAAAGAAAAATATGTTAGTTGCGTGGTCTCCCAAAAGGAAAAGTATCATTTGGTGATTAAGAGACTAAAATATGTAAAGGTATGTATTTTAATATTGTCGCATGGTCTCCAAATGATTTAGGGTTTCCAGAATGTATTCAGTGACTTAGTGGAGTCATCAGATATAGAATAAGGTAAGATCAATGGTAGTCACTGAGTCTCTATCAAATTTTCACATAGTAAAAATATTCTCGCAACAATGAGATTAAGCTTCACATAGTTTATGAATTAAAATTAAAATGATAAGATAAAATTTCATAGTCTTTGTTGTCGAGTCACCAAAAGAAATATTAAAGAGTAGATTTATTTGGTGATTGAGCGACTCAGGGTAGTCACAGGGTCTTGTAAAAGGAAAAGAGAATTCAGAGACTTAGCGGTCAGAGATTAATAGATGAAAAAGTAACCATAGTCGCAGGGTATCCAAATAAACTCTGAGTTAGGCAATTCTACTAGCGACTTGGATTCATTTGGTCATGTGATCGCCAGAATTAAATCATGGTTAAGCTGAGGTAAAGGGAATCATGTAGTTTCTAGATCTCTAGAAAAATTGAGAGTTAAGGGGTTCGATCAATGATAAGGAGATAATACATAGTCGCTTGGTCGCCAAATATGAAAAGTGATAATAAGTGACAATTGCTGACATGACAATATGGAGATTCATTGTCCAATATAAATACAGGAGATTAATTACTATGTGAAAAAGGTAGCTAAGATGTCTGGTGAAGAACCAATCATATCAAAACATGTGGTTTTGTTCAAATTTTGTAAGGGTTTTTTTGAAAATACACTCATTTGAATTTGATTTCCTGTCACATTCATGAGCTACGACTAGGAATTCAATTAATACCACGGCATGTAAACTTGAAGGCGGAATTGATTGATTCTTCAATGATGAGCTAAGTACTTTGCAAAGTTGCCATAAAGGGATGATCTCAGGTTTATTTTCATTCATCATGTATCCATAATTTCAGAGAAGAAAATTTTCTAGGTTTTTTGTGTCCAAGAAGTAATAATTTATCAATTTTAGGGTGATTATTTAGTTTTCAAAGTGCTTGAATTGTCTTCAGTGGAAAAAGAAGGGTAAGGAGCCTTGAGAGAAGATTTGTTCCAATATTGGTGAAAAAGAAGTGGAAAATAGAACAAAATGAGTAAAGCAGTTAGTGTGGCATCTACCAATTGGAAGAGCGATGAAGTGGATGAAGATGCCAATGGAAAAAGGAACTTCTCTGATGATTTTTTGAAGCTTTTACCTAGATCCACACAGAACAAGAGGGAAAATGCCAACATATTGGTAGATGAATACTATGATATAAGACATGCCCATACACCAAGTTCTATAGGTTTTTCTCTTTACAATTATTTTTATAAGAATGCTGATAAGGCCATACCAATATCAAACCCTTGGACTAGTGGTTTGGCTAGGTTAATTGTTCATGATGTCTTGGTAGATGTATGCTTGTTTCTAGGTCTTGCAAACCATTATGAATCCTTGTCAAGGACAATTAAAAAGAATGATGGAACTACACTATTAATTTTGAATAGGAATTCTTTCATGCAAGATTTCAGTTTGTATAGTACCACGTCTACTAAGATTAATATTACAAAGTAGGAGGAAAGATATAGGTTACAGCCTGGGAT
The DNA here is from genome assembly GCA_018584345.1 of Thuja plicata. NCBI lineage: Eukaryota > Viridiplantae > Streptophyta > Pinopsida > Cupressales > Cupressaceae > Thuja > Thuja plicata. The sequence continues at coordinate 1,105,349 of MU225899.1, forward strand.
AGCTAGAAATCTATTACAAAAACATATCCTTAAGGAGGTTAGGAACCAAATTGTCCCTTTACCAGGAACTACACCTTATTGTTTCAAAGATTTACATTTTTATATCAAATACATTGCATATGCTTTGTGTAAGGTGCTAGGTAGGGATGGAGGAGCTGAGAAGATAAATGCTGGGATTTTGATGGTATTAGATTTAAAGGATCTGCATTCTAGTACCAGCTATGATTACATTCAATACATCATTGATAGAATGCATGAGGGGTTTTTAGCTATACAGAAGAAGGATAAAGATCCTAAATTTTTACATTATTCTATCCTAATGCATCTATTATTGCATATCAATTATGGCATCATGGATGTAAACAATTTGAACCCCTAGAGAATTTTTCATGACCAGCCCAATCCTATCCAATTTTGGATTAAGATATGGAATTTCACTTCCAAGGACTATGATGTTTGTGGATTTGAGAACTAGATTGTCTACCCTTTAATGCAGAGTTTGGGTATCAACAAGAATAGACTCCCAGTGAAGGTGCTACAACTACTAAGGCCATGTGAATATTTTGATAAGTGGGAAGGTGACCACAATAGGGGAGACTTCTTTTTAGAAGAGATTTTCTCTATGATCAGAGTGTATGGATGCACACATCCTCCCCATCTCCTACCATATCATGTGCCATCTAGAGTTGCAGAAATGGAATTTATTTGGTGCCTTTTGTTAACTGATAATGAGCACTTTGCACCACATAGGAAGGGGACATTAACCCCTAGACAATTCAAGATTTTTTAGTTTATAATTGGCAAAGGTGCTATTGATTTAGAAAGCAAATAGTTGGAAAGCTATAATATGGGAGCAGCATTGTATAGGTATATTGATCCAAAGGGATTTATCGCAGGAGCTAAGAAACTCCTAACTCCTACTATACCAAATACATATGTGCATGGTATTTGTGAGGAGGATGCTACTAGGAATATACTTGATGAAGAGGAAGTGAGAAATAGAAGAGAAAAAATTCAAGAGTTGTTGAATTTAGAAAAATGGATAAAAAGAAATGGATTAGCATTTGGAGGTTTTTACCCTAATTTACCATATTTTGAAAAAATCAAAGCTATGTTGGACAATATTTACACACTCTGTGAACAATGTTATAGAGTTCTAGATGTAAAGAAAGGGGGAAAAGAACTTGAATATTCAGATTCTGAATATGAAAGTGAGAGTGAAGAAGAATATGTCAATCCACCTCATATAGGTCAACCACAATAGAATGTTGCAAAAGCAATTCAGGTACAAGGGGAATAGGGACACATTATAGATTTAACTAAGGTTTCTCAACCTGATGATATAGATGAGCCTGCTACCAAGAGGAAAAAATTTGATCTTGGTCAGACCTCTTATGATCAAACTTACATAAGAAAAGAGAGAAAAAGGGATAGAGTAAGTGCTCTTATTCCTGGCAACAGATTATATGATCATAATTTGAGAAAGGAAATCAGAAAGGGAAAGAAACTACAGCAAGAAGTAGAAGAAAACATAGAGTTGCCTCTCAGGACATATATAGATGAGATATTGATGTAGGATTTGAGAAACATGCAAATCCACAGAACCCGAATACACCTGCATGCAAATGACCTGATACAAAGTAGAAGCACAAAAAAAAAAAAGAAGAACTCAGAGATGCTCAAAAGAAGAGTCACTATATTATTCTCTAAGTTATGAAAAAACATTACAAAGTTCAACCTATAAAGGTGAACAAACCCTAAAACAAAAATGCTAGGTTGCACAATATAATTAATATAAAGTATTAATTATATGCACCTAAGAGATAGCTTAAGCTAAAAAGAGTAAGTAAACTAACTGATTACTCTAACACCCCCCCTTAAGCGAAGCTCAGGAGGTAAGCTAACCTAGCACAGCCAAGAAAGTAGGAAATGGGTCCCGACAACAAGGCCTGATCAGGTACCCAATACAAGGAAATCTCTGTAAACCGGAGACAAAGGAGAAAACCCAGTGGGAAAAACTCCTCTCCAAAAAGAGATATAAAA
>MU225899.1:1107471-1136514 GCA_018584345.1 Thuja plicata
CCAAAGCCCCCCCGGAATGAAAGAACCCCTGGATCAATGAACAAACCACCATGACTCCAATGCAAAGGAGTGAAAGGAAGTGGACACTGAAGAGGTGACCTCAAAAGATGAGGTGTCACAAGAAGGCTGAGCTAATGCTCAAAGGAGTAGACACAAGGATCCTGAAAGGGAATCCCCAATGTAAGAGGTATGACAGGTGTGCTGACACTGTCAGCAAGGAGGAGATGAATGTCCTCTATAGAGTCCTCAACAACTACACCTGGTGGCTCGATGAAGGGAGCTGAAGGGTCAAGCAGTGCTGAAGATGAATCATGCTGAAGAGAAAAGTACTCCTTAGGATGAGGTGTGGTAGTCACAACACTGGTCTCTAGAACAACACACAGGTTCAAGCGACCTAACTGCACTGCATGATGCTCTGTCAAAAGAGGAGTGCTGAGCTCCAACAATGGAGATGGTGGACCAAAGTGAGAGAAGGTGTAGAGATGGGTGGAATGATCAACTATCCCTGTAGAAATAATGCCTCCTATCACACTATCCCTGATGAAGGCTGAATCGACCATGAACTCAACTGTCTTCCCTGACCCACTGCGTGTAATCTGATAAATTGAGAGAAGGTTTGCAGAGAGAGATGGAACATACAATACATCATTGAATGTGCCATATTCCTGAATGTTGACCGAGCCTATCCCACAGACTGTTTGTACAATGTTATTCCCCATGAGAATATGAGGAATAGGAGAAGTCTCAAAAGAAGAGAACAAATCCTGAGAAGATGCCATATGGTGAGAAGCACCTGAATCCAGTATCCAAGGGACCTGTGAAGGGGATGCAATAGATTACCGTAATGCATGATCCTATCCAAAATCCTATCCAGATGTCGAAGAAGAGGCAAAAGACTGAAAAGTGGACCCCTGTGAGGTGGAAGAGGATGGAGAGGAAATAGTGCTCTTCTGAAGGAGAGCTTGCAAATCTGCAATCTGTTTCTCATAGCCATCAAATCTCTTTTGAAAAAACTGGGACTCATCATGGGGCCCCTTCTAACAATACGAACAAGTGGGGTTCTGAGACTTCTGTTTCTCCTTCTTAGAAGAAGATGGTGGGCCAGAAAGGTGCTGAGAAGGTGAATCAGATATCTTCTTCAGCTTCAGCTTCTGTGTATCCTGAGATGACTTGGCAAGCAATGCATGTGACTATGAACCTGTAAGAGAATCCATCTGACTGATCTTGGACTACTCATGAGTTAACCTGTCATAGAAGGTCTCAAAAGAGGGCATAAAATGCCATGCACCCAGTGCATCCATAGTGGAGTAGAAGGTAGAAGTGAAAATTTGATAAGGACCACGAAGCTTGGAGAGTATTAGGAAGATACACTCATCATTTGACTTCATCTTTCCAGCAACCTGTAGAATAGATCGAAGGGACTTGAACTTCATCAGGAAGTCCTCATCTATCTGGAGAATCCTAAACTGATCCATGGTGCCAAACAAAGTGGAGAACTTGTCCCACATATCCCTGGGTGTAGTCAGACCATCCAGGTGGAACAACAACCCATTTGAAATGTTCATGGCAATGAGGCCCATTGCCTCATCCATCCTGTTTAAGTGCATAAGTGCATCATAAGGCCTCTGAAGAACTGGTTGAGCTGCATCCATGCAAGACCATAAACCTCATGACATGAGGATTCTGATCATGTGTGGCTTCCATGTGTGATAGTTATGTGGTGTCAGCTGGGCCACAGAGGGGTCCGACATTGAGAGAAGAATAAGACGAAAGTAGAAGGGTCAATTTCTAAAAGTAAATAATAGAAAGAAACAAAACCCCCCCCACAATGTACAATTCTAACCCCCATACAACAAAGAACCAATAACTGAAAGCACAAAGAAAACTAGAGAAAAACCTGAACACCGGATGCAAAGTAGAAGGGAAAATGAAGCCTCTACTTTAATGCTAAAAATAGGAATTCAAATGGCTGAATCAGGAAACCAAACCAGTATCATTGTGTCCATCTCAAAAAGACCTTTCTGACAATATAAGATACTTGCATTTTTGAGTTCGTTTGCTCAAGTTACGAGCAAAAAACCAACAGGACCCTCAAAGCGAATGCTTGCTAGAAAAAACCAAGGATGACAAATAAATTGACGGTCATTTGACCATCACAGGCCTGTCGCTAACGTCAACATGACATCATCACCAGAAAAGTGTGCAGTGACCAGAAATTTTAAAAGATGCCAGAAAATTTTTGAAACCGCCAAAATTTTTTTTGTCGGTGATGATGTCAGGGTGATGTCACTGCAGTCTAGGCAGAGGAGGAGGAGGCAGCCAGTGGGTGGCGCAGCGGCTGCTGGCGAGTGGCACAGAAGCCTGCTGGTGGCGCGGCAATGGGTCGCAGGTGGCGCAAGGGCAGGGCAGGCCGCGGGTAGTGCGACTGCGCTGGAGTGTCGTCGGGGTGGCGTGCTTGGCTGCACCCTAAAATAAACAAAAACCGCATGAAAAACAAGATTTTTTTTAAAAAAAATTTGTTTTTCATGCCGTATGGCCCTTGAAGGCTGAAAAATTCACCTAGAAGCCATGGTGTCCACAATGGTCAAATTTTACATGGATTTCAACTCTCCCGAGCCTTTTGAATGCAATGGCAGAGTCTGTTTCAGCTCAAACGGCTCCAAAAAATAGCGCCTCCTTAGAAATCAGAGAAAAAACCCCAGAGAGGCTATAACTGATGTCTTCGAATCACGGCTTCAAAACACCTTCAAACCAGACAGCGGCAGGGTGGCTCTGATACCATGTAGGATTTGAGAAACATGCAAAACCACAGAACCCGAATACACCTACATGCAAATGACCTGATACAAAGTAGAAGCACAAAAATGAAAAAGCAGAACTCAGAGATGCTCAAAAGAAGAGTCACTATATTATTCTCTAAGTTATGAAAAAATATTACAAAGTTCAACCTATAAAGGTGAACAAACCCTAAAACAAAAATGCTAGGTTGCACAATATAATTAATATAAAGTATTAATTATATGCACCTAAGACATAGCTTAAGCAAAAAAGAGTAAGTAAACTAACTGATTACTCTAACAATTGAGCCATCACCAGCAATTCTTGCAAGATGATGATTTCATTAAAATTGATGAATTTAAATATTTCCCTAGATGGAGAAAGAAGGAAGAGATTAGTGAGAAATTAAGAATAGCTGGTGAAGAAGCAGTAACAAATGAGGCTCTTTTAGCTTTACAGTCATATGATCCTGAGACTGAGGACATCGCTCCTGAGGAAGCTAGAAAATTAGTGTTGGAAAGTGGCATGTTGCTTGCTAAAGGCTAGGATTTAGCCTCAGCATTTATAATAAATCAAATAAGAAAGCAACCAGACTTAATGATAACCACTGAGATTCAAATGGGTAATATGATCAAGGGATTCACATATAGTCCTAATTCCCAAGCATTTTCCATGTGGAGTCTATGACCTAAGGACAAAAATCCCCAGTTGCTAAATATTCAAGAGAGCATAGTGGGAAACCAAATGGTATGGACAGTCCAAAACACAAATGATTTGGAGATCTCCCAAATAATGACACACTGGGCACATTTGAATGAAGATAAGACAAAATAGTTGTTTGAGAAATGTGGTGTTTTGATAGAAGAGGCTAGTGCCTTGGCCGAGGATAGAAAATTGTGCCACATTAAGATTCATCAACAAGATAAGGCAATTGCTAAATTGACTAAACAATTGTGTAAAAAGCTAGAAGTGGTATATATACCCTCAGAGCAGCCCCTACAAATAGAAGAAAAGGTGGAAACAGGGGAAGAAGTAAAAGAAGATGATATGACTAAAAAAGATAATGAAATTTCCATAAATGCATTGAGGAATATACTTCAACATAGGATTGATATCTTGAAAGATAAAATAGATATAATCCTAAATGCATCTAATAAGTTGCCCATTTTGCATGCTGAAGTGATAGGGTACATCTCTATTTTGACTCTTTTTTGAGAACATAGTCTCCCAAGGTACAATTGTTTGAGAGATTAGCCTCTTTACAGCAACATAGGCTAGATTTTTCAGAGATTGTGATAGAGGTAGAAGATGAGATCAAAAGGGTAAATGTAACTTTATCTTCCTTTAAAGGTAAATTGAATCAGATAGAGGCAAAGATGGGCCTATTTGGACCAAATTTCAGTAGATTTATTCCTCCACTAAAGGGAGAAGATGATCAGATTAAGGCCTTGGAGGCCTGGAGAAATTAATTTGATAGCATAATGCATAGTAAGGAGGCATTTATTACATATTTTGATCTTGATTTGGAAGGTTTTAAAAAAATGGTAGATGAGGCTTTTAAAGTAGAAACTGACATTAATAAATTCTTAGTTGATGTCAAAAGCATAACTGATGTTAGATGGGAAAGGAAGAAAGGACAACTGTAGAATATTTAGAGTTTCAATTGGCCAACAAAGGAGGATGTGACAACATGGCATTTAAAGACAAGACCAAAGAAAAAGAAGCCTATTGAAATAGAAGAAGAGGTCCTCAATGAAGAGTAGAGAGGAACACTTGGCATCTGATCATTGAGCACATGGAGGTTAGTAATTATAAAAGACAAGTGTAGGTTAGCCTAAAATGGTGGTCACTTGGTCTCAATACAAATATCAGATACTATCCTAAACACTATTAGACAAAGGCACTAGAATTCATATGAAGACAAAAGAAGATCATATTTCATCCCTTATTCTTGTCTTCCCATTGCTTGAACATTCTTGTTTCTTGTCTTTTCTGTACTTTTAGGGTTAGGTTCCTTAAACCATCTAAAGCTTGTTGCATCCTTTCTTTAAGGATTCCAGGATGGTTTAAGACCTATAAATAGATCAAATGTAATAATTTTGAGAAGAGATTAAATATATTGGCAAGCTAGACTTCTAGATTTCAGTCTGTGTTTTTTGAGCTTTTGACCTTGATATGTATTGAAGCAGAAATTTATAAATAACATACAGTGCAACTTTATTCCATATTGTTATTGTCTCTTTTCTTATTGAGTGTACTCTTTTATGTTTAATTTGTAAGGCATGTTAAGCATATTGGCTACAAGGTAGTTATCTAATTATTTACAAGTTTCTTCTAAGGGGAGAATTAAACTTTGTGAGTAGTTTCAAAGAGTACATCAGTAATTAAGGATTTGATATAATATTGTGGGAGTGACAGGGTAATTTGTAAGGCACTTTACCTGAGTAGCATGTAGGTTGTAAGGCATCCTACAATACTTTTATTTTTCTATTTTCTGTGAATTTATATCTTTTGACTCTAAGCCCAAGGATAGGCACTAGTCTTGGAACTTGTTTGGTAATCCATCATCATCCAAAATATCCAATATTATTCAAAATCAATTACCTTTAGAGTATATATTAAAATCAATTGTATTCATAGTGATTACAATTGGAGTTTGTTGATTTCTTAAAGAGAAAATCAAATAGGTTATTCCTCCTAAATTCATAAGAATTATAAAAGGAAAGAAAGATGAAATTCCTTATTATGTTGTTGTCTATCATCATTAAGATAATGATTTGGATTGTCAAGATTTTCCTCAGAATAATCATAGTTATTTGCATTGTCATTTATATATCCATATAAGAACAGAGCATTCAACACATAAGTAAAATCCACTCTAAAGATATTGTCAAGTCAGTAATCAATCATAGGTAAAACCTGCCTGAGTTAGTGGATCTCAAAAAGGAGGTGATAATAGGTATCCCCAGTGTTATCAAAATACCTCATCAATTAGTGTTTTCTCTTATTTGAGTCAGAGTATCAAAGGCATTAGGAGTCATAGAGTTATTTAAGTATTCAAGCATTTTTAGAGGCCCTGCAAGACAAAACCCTAACAAATTGGTGACTCTGCTAGGGAATTTCAAGTGATTACTTATCATAACAGTTGTACTTGTCAAAATTGATAGTATTCATTTATTCCTAATTATTGTTGGGTGGCGACTCTAAAAGAAAATCTCTGAGATTAGTGAAAAAAATTTAAATTTATCTTAGAATGAATACTAGGTCAAGGATGAAAAATAATCCTGAGAAGGCTTTAGATGGTGGAATACCATCATCCTCAAGGATGGAAATGTCCTCGAGGAGGAAGAGAAACCAAGTCAGTATTGATGAAACTCCTCTAAGAGGCAAAGAAAGTAATACTAGGAGAGAGGTGAACAATAATCAGCCTTCTCATGATGGAAATACTTCAAAATATGAAGAAGTTGCTGAGAGAGTATTAGAAACACCTACTATTACTTCTATTTCTAGTGAAAGAGAAGAAACAAGTACATCTAGTTCAGATTCTGAAGAAGCTCCCTCTGATGAGCTAGAAAATGAGGAAAAACTTATCATGAAACAGCTTGCCCTTATACAACAAATGAAAAGGGAGAGAGAAATGAGAGAAAAAACATGAGCACAAGGATGTTGATAAGAGTAAAAGAAAATCTTCAAGATATCAAAATATTAAAGATACAGAGAGGTATCAAAAGGACCAAGAAATACCACTTACTTATAAAGCTTCTAGTTCACAGAAGGATAAAGGTAAGCAAAAACTGACTGAATACAGAAATCAAGAACCTAGGTTTCAGAAGCCTTTAACAGAGAAAATGTCCAAGTTAGATACTGATTTGGAGAAATTAAGAATTGAAAAGGAAACCATGGAGAAAATGTTAGAAAAGGCACAAATGGAAGCTATAATAATTGAGATGAAGAAAATAGATTTTTTTCAATCTTCTAAGTTTTCTCATGCTGGGATAGAGAATACAACAACTTCTAAAGCAAAAGCCACTACTTTTAAAGAGAATGATAGTTTTCAAAGAAAACCATTGCATACTGAAAGGTATAAACAATTTAAATTCATTGGTATCCTTGGATATCCCAATGCATTCCCTAAAGATGTGGGTGATATAGGAGAAAAGCTCCCAAAGTTTACAAGTAACAATGTTATTTCATGTGAAGCACATTTAAGAAAGTTCATTGATTTTGTTGATGATTTAAATATCACTCATGAGGATGTATTAATGAAATTATTTATTCAGTCTCTAGTAGAAGATGCTAGAGAATGGTTTAGGAGCCTTTCTAATGGATCTATTATTTCTATGGATGAGTTAATTGAATTATTTAAGGATCAGTATGGAGATAAAACAAATAAAGGCTTTTTGTTGAATGAGTTCAACAATATCAAAAAGAATTAAAATGAAGAGGTCACTGATTTTAATACAATATTTCAAAGAGCTATGCACAAGCTATTTCAGAAGATAAGGCTAGATGAAGAGGTATGTTTAGCAACTTATTTAAATGTCTTTGATTCAAAAATGAGATATTCTTTTAGGGATAAAAACCCTAGAACTCTTACTGATGCTTATAAGATAGTAGTGAATATTGAAATGAATAGAAGAGTGTCTTGTAAATTAAATAGGAGAGATGACTCAATGTTTAGTAGGAGCAACTTAAAAGAACCAGAATATAAGGAATATAGGGCTCCTCAGAACAATATGCCTTCTTACAATAATACATATAATCCTCAAAATAGAATGCAAAACCATCCTTATGGAACTCAGTTTAAGGATGGGAAGCCTATTATTCCACCTAGAAAGGAGAAGGAAGATAACAGAACTCTGGACCCTCTACATAAGAATGATGTCCATTTCTACAATGATGATCCTTGGTGTGAAGCTTTTGAAGCCCCACATAACCCTGATTTTTGTATTGTTTCCTTAGACTTAAGAGTAAGTGAAGAACATGGAAATGATGAGGGTGAACAATGTTACCATAGTATGACAAATACTTATTAATGTCATGATATAGATTCAGACAATGAAATTGAAAATCATGATTCTTGTAGTTCACAAAGAAGGGTAGAGAATCATCATCAACAAATCTTATCTGATAGTGAAGAAGAGGAAATTAATGACCATATAAGATGTTATGCTCAAAAAAATTAGGATTTTCCACTTATTAGAAAAGCTTCAGATGAAGAGAAAGCTAGGATTATTGCAGATTTAGTGAGCAAAGCTAGAAGCAACTACCATTTAAGAAACATAGTAGTAGGTGGTACTGGTAGTCAGCCATCAAGTGTCTTTATAAAAGAAAATAAAGTAGACACTAAGTATGTACAAAAAAAAGGATCTGGGGAAAATGTAAATAAGCATAAGGTCAAAATTATTACCAAAGATTTAGAAACAAATGTTGTACAAGAAGGAGAATTAAAAAGGAAAGAAACAGGTACTCCTGTTCAAAAGATGGAAAGCAAAAAGTTAAAAGAACTAGCTCTGAATGTATGTATTGAGGAAAGTGACATTACTATTGACAAATTAAATTCCTCATATGTGAAATATACTCCAGTAGACATGGGTCACTATTTGTCCCAAATGACAGTAAAGGTGCCATTTCTAGAAATGATGAGAATTAAAGAACACAAGGAAAAGGTGTTGTCATTATTAAACAGTGTGCCCATAATAAAATTCCAAAGTTCAGAGAATGTTGGCAAGAAACCAATCAACAAAGGGAAGGAAGTTGAGGTGTTAACATCTGAGATTCCTCAATTTTTCTTGAATACAACTTCTTCCCCAAAGGTTGTTGACCCATTTTTTCTTTCACTAATAATTAATGGAAAGATGATAACAAATTGTATGATTGATTCAGGAACATCAAATACTATTATGCCAGTGGAAATCATGAGGTAAATGGGACTACAAGTTGATATTCCTCATGGGAAATGTCAAGCAATGGACTCTAGAGAGGTCCCTATGATTGGTACCATTGAGGCTAAGCCTTATAAATTAGTTGTTTGTTCTGATGTAGTAATGACTATGAATGTTCTTGTCCTTGACATACCACCACATTATGGCATGCTGATGTCAAGAAAGTGGAGTGCTTCAATGGGAGGTAGTATACAAAGTGATTTATCATATGCTACTTTTAACATTGTTGGAGATAACGTCAAGGTGTTAAGGGAGAGTAGAACTCCACATATGATAGAAAGATTTGAAGACACTAACATTAATTGTTGCATTGATATGGATATGGAGAATTTTAGGATGCAAAAGAGTGAACTTTATTATCAGAATGAAGAGGTTGATCCTCTGAACAGAGAGTTGATTGTACAAGGTGATGGATTGTTGAGAATGTACTTTGATGGGGCTTACTCAAAAGAAGGATCAGGGGCAGGGGTATTGTTGGTATCTCCATCAGGTACAAATTTTAAGTATTCATTTCTATTAGCCTTGCAATGTACAAATAATACTGCAGAATATGAGGCTTTGTTTTTAGGACTTGAAATTGCCATCAAACATGGGATTAATGTTTAAAAGTTTATGGTGATTTTGAGTTGGTGGTAGCTCAAGTTAGATCCAACTATGTAGTAAAGAATGATAGATTAAAAATATATAAGTATGCTATTTGGGATCAAATTGAAATGTTTGACACCTTTGATATAAGCTAGATAAAAAGGTCAAAGAATATAATGGCTGATTTTTTAGCAAATGTTTGCTTTAAAAAAATGATGATTTGACCTTACATGGGGTGTCAATACTAGAAGTCAAGACAAGACCAGTTGTTCTAGACAACATATACAACTAGTAGGTTTTTTAGGATGACCAAGATATTCTGAGATTTATCCAATGTCTAGACCATTATGAGAACCAGAGTATAGATTGTAATACTTTGCTTGAAAGAAATGATGGAAGAGACTACATTTTGGGAAATGAGGTTGTTGAGTTAAGTTCTAATCAGATTCCTAGGGGTCTGGTTGAGCTCAAAGCATTGTTTAGTAGTCAAAAAAATGATTCAACAAAATTAAGCAATGACAAGGTTGAGGATTTGGAGGAAATAAATTTAGGATCTAAAAATAGTCATCAAATTGTTTATATTGGAAAGGGTTTAGACTCTCATATAAGGATAAATTTGATCAAACTATTAAGAAAATATAAACATGTCTTTGCTTGGTCATATGAGGATTTGAAAGCCTATAAAGAGGATCTTTTTCAACATGAAATACCACTAAAGTCAGATGTGAAACCATTTAGGAAAAAATAGAGGCCTATTAACCCCTTGTTGGCTCCTAAGATGCAACAAGAATTGATGAAGTTAAAAGATGTTGGGATAATCCAGCCCATCAGACACTCAACTTGGGTATCTAATTTGGTACTAGTCAGAAAGAAGAATGGAGATATCAGACTGTGTGTGGACTTCAGAAATTTAAATATTGCTTCATTAAAAGATAATTATTCTTTTCCTAATATGGAAGCAATGTTACACAAGGTGACTGGTTGTGAGTTGTTGTCTATGATGGATGATTTCTCAGGATATAACCAAGTCTTAGTTTAAAAATTAGAATAGTACAAAACTATATTTACCACTCTATGGGGAACCTATGTTTATATCAGAATGCCATTTGGACTAATAAATGCAGGAGCAAATTTTCAAAGGGCCATGGATGTTTCTTTTAAAGAATTCATTGATTTATTTATGGTCATATATCAGGATGATTTAACTGCATATTCTAAGAGATCTGAGGATCATTGTGATCACTTGGGTAAGATTTTCAATAAAGCATTAGAATATGGTGTTTCACTGAATCCCAAGAAATGTCATTTTATAGTACAAGAGGGAAAGTTGCTTGGACACATAGTGTCTAAGGAGGGGTAAGAATAGACCCTGAGAGAGTGGAAGCAATTCAGAAGTTTATTTCTCCAAAGAACCTAAAAGGAGTATAATATTTCTTAGGAAAGATCAATTTTGTCAGAAGGTTCATAGAAAAGTTTGCATAGATCGTTAAAGCTATTGTCAAGTTGTTAAATAAAGAAGCCAAATTTATTTGGAATGAAGAAGCCCAACAGGCATTTGAGAAAATAAAGAAAGCAGTACAAGAGGCTCCAGTTTTAAAATCTCTAGATTATACTAAGCCTTTTTCTTTGTTTTCATTTGTATCTTTTCATACAATTGTTGTTATTTTACTACAAAAATATGAACAAGGATTTGAACATCCAATAGCTTTTTATAGTAAATCCCTACAAGCTATAGAACTTAATTATGAGATAATGGAGAAGCAAGCTTATGCTTTAGTAAAAGCTATAAAGTCTTTTAGGCCATATTTGGCCCGTGCTTAGATACAAGCATATGTTCCTCACTCAGCAGTGAAAGATATTCTTACATACTCAAAGGTTATTGGTAAGAGATGTAAATGGATAACCAGAACTCGGGAATTTAACCTTGAGATCCATATTACAAAGTTGATAAGAGGTCAGGGTTTGAAAAAACTCATGACAGAAGAAAACTTGGATTTAGTATAAATAAATTAGATAGAGGTACATGGTCAAACTACTACAAGCATAGAGAGGAAACCATTTTATACTAATATTGTGTTTTTCCTCAAAAATGCCAAATGTCCTGATCATATGTCAGAAAATTAGAAAAGAAATCTTAAATTGTAAACTCAAAGATACGCTTTGATTCAAGGAGACTTATATTGGAAGGACAAGAATGGTGTATTGTTGTTATGTCTAGATAAATACCAAGTTGAAAAGGTTTTATGTGAAATGCATGTAGGAGAATGTGGAGGTCATTTTTCTGCTAAGACTACTACCCACAAGATTTTAAGGGCTGGGTACTATTGGCCTAGTTTATTCAAAGATACCTATGAATATGTCAGAAAGTGTGAACCTTGTCAAAGGCTCTCAAATAAGAAAAAAAATTTAGGAGCTCCATTGTTAAACCCAATAAGTATTGAAGCCCCTTTTACTATGTGGGGGATTGATTTCATTGGTGAATTTCAAGAGAAATCTAGTGGGGGACATAGTTGGATACTTGTAGCCATAGATTATTTTACCAAGTGGATTGAATCCATCCCTACAAAGAAAGCAACAAGCAGGGTAGTCACTGAATTTCTAATGGAGAATATTATAACCAGATTTGGTGTACCCGCTAAATTAGTCATGGATAATGCCATGAGTTTTAGATCATAAGAAATGACAGATTTCTATAAAAAATATGGGATTACAATATCATATTCATCCCCATATAATCCACAAGAAAATGGACAAGATGAGTCTAGTAATAAGAGTATATTAAAAATACTAAAAAGAATTCTTGAAAAGAATAAAAGGGCATGGCATACTAAGTTAAAAGTAGCACTTTGGGCTGACAGAATAATAGTTAAAATATCAACTGGCAAGTTTCCATTTGAGCTGGTGTATGGTCTATAGGAAAGAATGCCTATCAAAAATTTATTACCAATATATCAGTTTATACAAGAGGAACATTTAGATGTTTCTAACAATATGCAGAATAGAATGACTCAGTTGGTAGAATTGGACGAAGCAAGAAGAAATAGCCAAAAAGAAAACCTTAAGTTGCAACATAAGATGAAATACCTTTTTGACAAGAGGGATACTAAAAGAAAATTCCAATCTAGTGACCTAGTTCTTCAGTGGAATGCAAGAGTAGAAGATAAAGGAAAACATAAGAAATTTGAGTCTTTATGGCTTGGACCATTTATTGTCTCACAGAACTTTGGAAAAAACTCTTACTTATTGAAGAACATGGATGGAGAAGATTTTGAGTTTCTTGTGCATGGGAAATTCCTAAAGCCCTTTTTCAACTAAGAACCAAAGTTCATGCACAGGTAAGTATGTATCATACTGTGAATACTTTCCTTTAGTTATGTAAATGTTGTAAATAGTTTCCCTTCTGCAATAGGTTAGTTGGAGTCCTCTTCATTTTTTGATCTAGTCTACAACCAGAGATTTTGTGGTTCTTTGCCATAAACTGTGTTTTGTCAATCCTTAGATAGAGCCACTATTGGTTGTATTCCCAGTTTTGGTGTTTACCCTAAAATTTTGATATCTTTATGACTGAGAAATGTAAAATCTAAAAAAAGTGTCCAAAGTTGCAAGGTCCCTAAGAAAGTTCCATGTTTTTAGGTTAGAATCTAGAGAAATGGTAAAAAACCTATCTTAGGTTTCATTATATGTAAAAGTGTTTAAAAACTCTAGATATGTTGATTTGGTTTATATTTTTGAGTTACTTTTTGAAAGGCTTAAGTTGAAATAAGTCATGTGTTTTTTAAGGTTAGTCGCCCAGTCTCCTAATGTTAAATGAATATTCCATTTTGTAAAGAGACTTAGCGATTCACTTTGGTCAGGATGTCTCTAAAAGGAAAAGAATATACTTTATAAGTCATGAGACTTTGCGAAAAGCATAAGTTGTGAATTCTCCCAATGAAGAAAACATGATCTGGCGACATGGAGACAAGCGGTTAAGTCACAGTGTCGCGTAGTGTATCCTGCAGTTAGAAAATTATCACGAGACTTAGCGATTCCTTCAGTCACGGGGTCTCTAGATAAAAACACAGTTAGCGATAAGTTTAAAAGTCGCAGTCACCATGTCTCCAGTTAAAAATTCAGTTAAAGAAAAAGGTTTAGAGACTTGGCAACAAACTACAAATTGAAATAAAATATACAGTGGTCGGGTAGTCACTGGTCAAACTTGATAGGCCAACATTCTTTTAGTGACTCAGAGACAAACAACTAAAGATGAGACACGTGTCCAAAATGAATAAAGAAAAATGTATCAATTGCGTGGTCTCCCAAAAGGAAAAGTATCATTTGGTGATTAAGAGACTAAAATATGTAAAGGTATGTATTTTAATATTGTCGCATGGTCTCCAAATGATTTAGGGTTTCCAGAATGTATTCAGTGACTTATCGGAGCCATCAGATATAGAATAATATAAGATCAATGGTAGTCACTAAGTCTCTATCAAATTTGCACAAAGTAAAAATATTCTCATGACAATGACATTAAGCTTTAGTCACATAGTCTCTGAATTAAAATTAAAATGATAAGATAAAGTTTTATAGTCTTTGTCACTGAGTCTCCAAAGGAAATATTAAAGAGAAGATTTATTCGGTGATTGAGTGAGTAAGGGTAGTCATGGGGTCTCATAAAAGGAAAAGAGTATTCAGAGACTTAGCAGTCAGAGATTAATAGATGAAAAAGTAACCATAGTCATGGGGTCTCCGAATAAACTCTGAGTTAGGCAATTTTACTAGCGACTTGGATTTATTTGGTTGCATGATCGCCATAAGTAAATCACAGTTAAGATGTGGTGAAGGGAATCATGTAGTCACTAGATATCCAAAAAAATTGAGAGTTAAGGGGTTTGATTAGTGACAAGGAGATAATACATAGTCGCTTGGTCACCAAAAATAAAAAGTGATAATAAGTAGAAATTGCTGACATGACAATATGGAGATTCATCATCCAATAGAAATATAGGAGATTAATTAGTGTGTGAAAAAGATAGTTGAGATGTCTGGTGAAGAACCAATCATATCAAAACATGTGGTTTTGTTTGAATTTTGTAAGGTTTTTCTAAAAATACACTCATTTGAATTTGATTTCCTATCACATTCATGAGCTACGGCTAAAAATTCAATTAATACTATAGCATGTAAACTTGAACGTGGAATTGATTGATTCTTCAATGATGAGCTAAGTACTTTGTAAAGCTGCCATAAAGGGATCATCTCAGGTTTATTTTCATTCATCATGCATCTAGAATTTCAGAGCGGAAAATTTGCTAGGTTTTCTGTGTCCAAGAAGTAAGAATTGATCAATTTCAGGGTGATTATTCAGTTTTCAAAGTTTTTGAATTGTCTTTAGTGCACAGAGAATGGTAAGGAGTCCTAAGAGAAGATTTGTTCCAATATCGGTGAAAAAGAAGTAGAAAATAGAAAAAAATGAGTAAAGCAGTTGGTGTGGCATCTACCAGTGGGAAGAACGATGAAGTGGATGAAGATGCCAAGGGAAAAAGGAACTTCTCTGATGAGTTTTTGAAGATTTTATCTGGATCCACACAGAACAAGAGGGAAAATGCCAACATATTGGCAGATGAATACTATGATATCAGAGATGCCCATACACCAGGTTCTACAGGTTTTTCTCTTTACAATTATTTTTAGAAGAATGTTGATAAGGCCATACCAATATCAAACCCTTGGACTAGTGGTTTGGCTAGGTCAATTGTTCATGATGTCCTTGTAGATGTAGACTTGTTTCTAGGTCTTGCAAACCATTATGACTGCTTCTCAAGGACAATTAAAAAGAACAATGGTACTGCACTGTTAATTCTGAATAGGAATTCTTTTATGCAAGCTTTCAGTTTGTATAGTACCATGTCCACTAAGATTAATATTACAAAGAAGGAGGAAAGATATAGGTTACAGTGTAATACCCACCTCTTAGGTTGCTTTTCAGCTTGTGGATGCCAAACTCTTTTAGGCATTTTGGATGTATGTGTTGATTTACTCAGATGGTTTAGATGATATTTATATGTTACATTTCAGTATGTTATTGATCCATTGCTAGTATGTTATATCATTGGTGTATATGTGATTTATGGTTATTTTATGATGCTTATGTACATGTTAGGATTTCATTTCGATTATGGGTTTCTGACAATACTGACCATAGATTTATATGCACATGAATCATTGTATGTTTTCTTTACTATTTGATGTGCTTGGTATGGTATGGGACAGAGTCGTAGTTACTTGCTTCGGTGAGATCCACACGATAACCTAGTCTCAACCATTGTTTGCTATATGATATATGCATGTATGTTTGTCTTGGTGATGACAGGTTTGCAAGTACTGGGCTATGTCTTCCCTAAATTGGCAGGAGTGAGCATGCCCTATCGCATTAATCTCAATGGTAAGAGAGGGGAGATAGTTTTTAGGTCCAAATCCTATCCTAAACCTAATTGTCCTAGTTAATGGACAAGTATCTGTTTTGACTACCCTGACCAAATTCGTGTAGTTGATAGTAATTTGTGTACCCCTTTCCTTGAGCATGTTTGATTTTGCTTGTTTTTGGTTTCAGGTGTTTGATTGGATTATGTGGGTGTTATATCATGTTATTTATTTAATTGAATATTATTGCAATTAATTATTAAATATAGGGTATTTAATTAATTGAAAATTAAATTAAATACCTATGTTTAATTGGAAAGGTTATTTAAAGTGCAATTATTGAATATTAATATTTAATTGAACAATTAATTGAATATTAGAGTAAATATGCTTTTATGCTTAGTTAAATAATTAAATATTTAGTTGCATGGATAATTATGATGTAAATATTTAAGTTATTTAAATTAATATTTTATTAATTACATGTGCAAGATTTGGTTGAAAAAGTATTTTCAAACTCAAAGCTCTCAACTTGAATTTAGGAGTCAAAGTTGAGTTACGCAAGTAATTAGATATTTTAATTATTAATTGTTTTTTTCTTCAATTTTGGAGAGGAGTCTTTTTAGGAGCGAACTGAATGTGTTGTCATTAGGGTTTTCTTGATTAGGGGAAATGGATCCTCATTAGGAGGATTCTTCTCTCATTCTCTCATAATAGGTTTTTGGGAGCATTTTTGGAAGCTTTGGTGTGTGCTTGGTTTTGGAGCATAATTTTGAAATTCTCCTTGCTTGGATTTTGTATTGTGCATTCTTCAACAGTTATTGACGTAGGGTCTTGTTCATGTCAATTCTAGTTTTTTGGATCCCTGTCTTCTATGCATCCGGAGAACTAAGAATCCTTTGTTTGATCATTCCTTGCTTGTTTATTTTGTGTTTGAGGGTTTCAATTGGTAAAATATGTTTTTAAATCAATTTTGTGTTTTAATTCAGGATTGCATGTCAGATCTGTGTTTGTGGGCACAACGAGTTTCATTTAATAGTATTAAATGCAAATGGGTATTAGGGTTTCTGAATTGAATTTAATGTTGAAATGGGTATTTCTGGAAACTTAGATCCTTAATGTTTGTAGAAAAATATATATTACCCTAGTACGAAAGTGCTGTCAAAATTTCATTGGATAAATCCCTATAGATCTCCTAGAAAATGAAAAATTAATTTACCCTATAGTTAGGACTATAGTAGAGGGGAAAATAAATATCCTCCTGGTAATGTCTATTGAGAAAATTATTGTTTTAAAAAAAAACAAGCTCTCTGTTTAAAAAAAATATAGAGCTAAAAATAAATTCACCAGTTAATTTTTTTATAGATCAATAAGACAAAAAAAAAAAACTATCCTAATTTCTGTTTTCGAAAATAAACTAAAAGGAAAATAAAAATCCCTAAATTGGATTTGTGTTGCAATGTTAGTTTTAAATTAATAAAAAAAGTAAATTTTTAAAAAAATTAATATTGCATAGGGGAGTGGGTGACAGGGACCACCGCACCCCCCCTTACCTGCGTAGACAGGCCCCTCGGTGCGGTAGCCAAGACTGCTGGCACGGCAGCCAGTGTCAGCCGTGGGCTGGTTGTGCCTCCCTTTAAAAGGGGGCCGGCGAATGGAAGGCCCGGGGTGGGGGCCACAGGGACCCCCCCGTAACAATTATTTTTAAATTGTTTTTTTTATCTATTAAAAAATTTGTTTTAGATTTTAGAAATTAGTTTTTATTTTAAATTTTTTATTTTATTTAAATTCATTTTTATTAAATATAATTTATTTAATATTAAAGAATGTTATTTAATTTAAATATGTTGTTATATAGTTTTGCTTAATGAATATTAAATATTAACTATATTTAATTTGTGGAGTAATTAATATATTTTATTAATAGTTTTAATTTAATATGTTGGTTATTAATTAAATTTAATATATTAATTATTAATTTAAATTAATAGTTATATTATTAATTTTGAATTAATATATTAGTTACGAGTTTCAATTAATTTATTAATATGTTCTATTAATTACTTTAATTAATATGGTTAATTATTTAAGGTAAATTACTAATTGTGACTTAATGAATTTAAGGTGTTGTCGAGACTTTGGGAGTAGGAAATTAATTTGATATAATACATGAATATTTTTATTAGATTATTTAGTTACTAGAAGTCGTATTAAATGGATTTAATGCAAATGACTTTAATTATTTCGGTTTAAGTTATTATTTTAATGGAGCTTATATATGAGTTAATTGTGAATGATTACATGTTCATAGTTATTTTTACAGTCCTGTAGGACATTTGTATTCTATGCATCTTCATAGTTCTCTTTTGTGTATATGTGTAATTATGGGGCTTTAGATGATCTAGGGTGTATACATAGGCCGGGGAGGGAAATATTTATCGTATCTATACTTTAAGGCGTGAGTGTTCATGTTATCACCCTAAATCGACCATGTGACCTTTCGATCTTGTTATCATTCTTTTCGGGTATCTGTTGGGCTAGATGACCCTAGGACTTAAATCTAAAGGTTTTGGGAATGTACTTTCTACATGGTGTTTTATGCAATGTCATTTGTGTTTATATGATGATGTCATAGTCCTAATTTCCTATACCCAACCTAATTCTATTATGAGGTGCTTTATGGTCTTATGAGTATACTATAGATGTGTTTGTGGTTATTGAGAACCTATGTGCTCCTGAATGGGCAGGATGCGATTTGTGGTTATGTATATCTTCAGGTCTTGATCTTGAGCCTAGGTAGGTTAACTAAGTGTATAGTGGGGAAGTGGCTTGCAATGGGGGTCTAGGACTCTAAGTGGTTACTAGGTAAACCCATTGGCAAGTTACTTAAAAAGTGAAAATATGTTACATTAAAGGGGTTAAAATGAATTAATAAGATGTTAGAGTCTCTACCCATGCCTTGAGTGCTGTCACATGATAGGATGGGAGTTGGGATCCTTGTCTTTGCGAAAGGATCACTGAGCCACATAGTGTCACTTGAAGGCCAGGGTCAAGAGGTACTACTAGGATTACCTTCAAGGTTGGACTTATGTGATGGCACTTCCCTATATACAGCTTAGGTTATCCTACGTGTGTCAGTTATCTCTAGTTTTGTTTAGTATTCTTTGTTATGGTTTAGATTGCTTCTAGGATCTTCCTTTGCATTGGAGTTTGAGGTCATGTATACCTTGTTTGTATTCTTGTTGTATACCCCGTGTGATGGGCCTATTACTATCTCCTCAGCATAGTGGGAGTGGACCTTTGGTTCCACGTGGTCAGGTGGTAGTGATTCTTATTACCATTGAGATTCTGACGGATTCTTCTTCATGCTTGGATGTTCCTTGTTGCAGTTTCATCCTCATAGTCTTTTGGAGACTTGCTCAGTTACTTGAGTTGTGTATTTGTACCATATGTTTATATTGGTTATCATCCTTTGGTGGATGTATTGTATTGGTTATTATGTATTATTACATACCCTACAATTTGTGCAGTAGATGTTGATTAGGTAGTAGACCTTATGGTATCAGTTGTATACGTAATCTTTATTATGAGATGTATGTTATCGATTTCAAATTATGTAACCTTTATGTCAGTTCTTTATTAATGTTATCGTAGATTAGTTTGTTTAAGTAATTCTACATCAAGGAACCCTCAAGGAATGTTAATCATGTATGAGTTGTATTTCATGTATGTCATGTACTTCATTGTGTTGCTTCTACATTATTATTAATATTGTTTGTAAACATTTAGAAAAAAAAATATTCCATGGAGTTAGTGTCGTGTTTAGGTTAAGTTCTCCTGGGTTCCCTGGTGGGGCATTACATATAGCCTAGGATAGCTAGAAATATTTATAGAAACATATCCTTAAGGAGGTTAGGAACCACATTGTCCCTTTACTAGGAACTGCACCTTATTGTTTCAAAGATTTACATTTTTATATCAAATACATTGCATATGCTTTGTGTAAGGTGGTGGGTAGGGATGGAGCAGTTGAGAAGATAAATGCTGGGATTTTGATGATGGTATTAGATTTACAGGATGTGCATTCTAGTACCATCTATCATTACATTCAATACATCATTGATAGAATGCATGAGGGGTTTGTAGCTATACAGAAGAAGGATAAAGATCCTAAATTTTTACATTATTCTATCCTGATGCATCTATTATTGCATTTCAATTATGGCATCATGGATATAAATAATTTGAACCCCCTGAGAATTTTTCATGACCGGCTCAATCTTGTCCAATTTTGGATTAAGATATGGAATTTCACTTCCAAGAACTGTGATTTTTGCAGATTTGAGAACTAGATTGTCTACCCTTTAATGCAGAGTTTGGGTATCAGCAAGACTAGACTCCCAGTGAAGGTGCTACAACTACTAAGGTCGTGTGAATATTTTGATAAGTGGGAAGGTGACCACAATTGGGGAGACTTCTTTTTAGAAGAGAATTTCACTATGATCAGAGTGTATGGATGCACACATCCTCCCCATGTCCTACCATATAATGTGCCATCTAGAGTTGCAGAAATGGAATTTATTTGGCACCTTTTGTTAACTGATAATGAGCACTTTTCACCACATAGGAAGGGGACATTAACCCCTAGGTAGTTCAAGATTTTTCTGTTTATAATTGGCAAAGGTGCTATTGATTTAGTAAGCAGATGGTTGGAAAGCTGTAATATGGGAGCAACATTGTATAGGTATATTGATCCAAAGGGATTTATTGCAGGAGCTAAGAAAATCCTAAGTCCTACCATACCAAATACATATGTGCATGGTCTTTGTGTGGAGTAGGATGCTACTAGGAATATACTTGATGAAGAGGAAGTGAGAAATAGAAGAGAAAAAATTCAAGAGTTGTTGAATTTAGAAAAATAGATAAAAAGAAATGGATTAGCATTTGGAGGTTTTTACCCTGATTCACCATATTTTGACAAAATCAAAGCTATGCTAGACAATTTTTACACACTCTGTGATTAATTGGATAGAGTTCTAGATGTAAAGAAAGGGGGAAAAGAACCTGAATATTCAAAGTTTGAATATGAAAGTGAGAGTGAAGAAGAATATGTCAATCCACCTCATATAGATCAACCACAACAAAATGTTGCAGAAGTAATTTAGGTACAAGGGGAACATGGACACATTATAGATTTAACTGAGGTTTCTCAACTTGATGATATAGATGAGCTTTCTACCAAGAGGCAAAAAGTTGATCTTGGTCATACCTCTTATGATCAAACATACATAAGAAAAGAGAGAAAAAGGGATAGAGTAAGTGCTCTTGTTCCTGACAACAGATTATATGATCATAATTTGAGAAAGGAAATAAAAAAGGGAAAGAAACTACAGTAAGAAGTAGAAGAAAGCATAGATTTGCCTCTCAGGACATGTATCGATGAGAGATTGATCCATCAGTAGCAGTTCTTGCAGGATGATGATTTCATTAAAACTAATGAATTTAAACATTTCCTTAGATGGAAAAAGAAGGAAGAGATTAGTGAGAAATTAAGAATAGCTGGTGAAGAAGCAATAACAAATGAGGCTATTTTATCTTTACAGTCATATGATCCTGAGACTGAGGACATCGCTCCTAAGGAAGCTAGAAAATTAGTGTTGGAAATTGGCATGTTGCTTGCTGAAGGATGGGATTTAGCCTTAGCATTTATAATAAATCAAATAAGAAAGCACCTAGACTTAAATATGACCACTGAGATTCAAATGGGTGATATGATCAAGGGATTCAGATATAGTCCTAATTCCTAAGCATTTTCCATGTGGAGTCTATGTCCTAAGGACTAGAAGCCTCAGTGGCTAAATAGTCAAGAGAGCACGGTGGGAAACCAAATGGTATGGATAGTGAAAAACACAAATGGATTGGAGATCTCCAAAATAATAACACATTGGGCACATTTGAATGAAGATAAGAAAAAATAGTTGTATGACAAATGTGGTGTTTTGATAGAAGAGGCTAGTGCCTTGGCCAAGGATAGAGAACTGTGCCACATTAAGATTCATCAGGAAGATAAGGTAATTGCTGAATTAACTAAACAATTGTGTGAAAATCCAGAAGTGGTATATGTACCCTCAAAGTAGCCCCTACAAATAGAAGAAAAGGTGGAAACAAAGGGAGAAGTAAAAGAAGATGATATGACTAAAAAATATAATGAAATTGCCATAAATTTATTGAGGAATATACTTCAACATAAGATTGATATCTTGAAAGATAAAATAGATATAATCCTAAATGCATATAATAATTTGCCCATTTTGCATGCTGAATTGATAGGGTACATCTCTGTTTTGACTCCTTTTTTCACAACATGGTCTCCCAGGGTACAATTGTTTGAGAGATTAACCTCTTTACAACAACATAGGCCAGATTTTCCAAAGATTGTGACAGAGGTAAAAGAGGAGATCAAAAAGGTAAATGTGACTTTATCTTTCTTTAAAGGTAAATTGAATTAGATAGAGGCAAAGATGGGCCTATTTGGACCAAATTTCAGTAGATTTATTCCTCCACTAAAGGGAGAAGATGATCAGATTAAGGCCTTGGAGGCCTAGAGAAATGAATTTGACAGTAGAATGCCTAGTAAGGGGGCATTTATTACAGATTCTGATTTTGATTTGGAAGGTTTTAATAAAATTTTAGATTTGGCTTTTAAAGCAGAAACTGACATTAATAAATTCTTAGTTGATGTCAAAATCATAACTGATGTTAGATGGGAAAGGTAGAAAGGACAACTGCATAATATTAAGAGTTTCAATTGGCCAATAGAGGAGGATGTGATAGCATGGGATTTGAAGACAAGACTAAAGAAAAAGAAGCATGTTGAAATAGAAGAAGAGGTCCTCAATGAAGAGTAGAGAGGAAAACTCGGCACCTGATCATTGAGCACAGGGAGGTGAGTAATTATAAAAGACAAGTGTAGGTTAGCCTGAAATGGTGGTCACTTGGTCTCAATACAAATATCAGATACAATCCTAAACACTATCAAACAAAGGCACCAGAATTCATATGAAGACATAAGAAGATCATATTTCATCCCTTATTCTTGTCTTCCCACCGCTTGAACATTCTTGTTTCTTGTCTTTTCTGTACTTTTAGGGTTGGGTTCCTTAAACCATCCGAAGCTTGTTGCATCCTTGGTTTAAGGATTCAAAGATGGTTTAAGACCTATATATAGATCAAATGTAATAATTTTGAGAAGAGATTAAATATATTGGCAAGCCAGACTTCTAAATTTCAATCTGTGTTTTTTGAGCTTTTAACCTTGATATGTATTGAAGCAGAAATTTATGAATAAAATATAGTGCAGCTTTATTCCATATTGTTATTGTCTCTTTTCTTATTGAGCGTACTCTTTTATGTTTAATTTGTAAGGCATGTTAAGCATATTGGCTACAAGGTAGTTATCTAATTATTTACAAGTTTCTTCTAAGGGGAGAATTAAACTTTGTGAGTAGTTTCAAAGAGTACATCAGTAATTAAGGATTTGATATAATATTGTGGGGGTGATAGGGTAATTTGTAAAGAACTTTACCTGAGTTGCATGTAGGTTGTAAGGAATCCTACATTACTTTTATTTGTCTATTTTCTGTGAATTTATATATTTTGACTCTAAGCCCAAGGATAGGCACTGGTCTTGGAACTTGTTTGGTAATCCATCATCATCCAAAATATCCAATACTATTCAAAATCAATTACCTTTAGTTTATGTATTAAAATCAATTTTATTCACAGTGATTACAGTTGGAGTTTGTTGATTTCTTAAAGAGAAAATCAAATAGGTTATTCCTCCTAAATTCATAAGAATTATAAAAGGAAAGAAAAATGAAATTCCTTATTATGTTACTGTTTGTTATCATTAAGATAATGATTTGGATTGTCAAGCTTTTCCTCAGAATAATCATAGTTATTTGCATTGTCATTTATATATCCTTATAAGAATAGAGCATTCAGCACATAAGTAAAATCCACTCTAAAGATACTGTCAAGTCAGTAATCAATCATAGGTAAAACCTGCTTGAGTCAGTGGATCTCAAAAAAGGAGGTGATAATAGGTATCCCCAGTGTTATCAAAATACCTCATCAATTAGTGTTTTCTCTTGTTTGAGTCAAAGTGTCAAAGGCATTGGGAGTCATAGAGTTGTTTAAGTATTCAAGCATTTTTAGAGGCCCTGCAAGAAAAAACCCTAACAAACCCGATGGAACAACAAATAGAGGAACCCGAGAGACAAAGGGAACCTGACAATCAGTTCAACAAAGGAACATCGACAGACTTCAAGTTCAACCTGACAACCAAGAACTAATAGTCAGTTACATCCCACAAAAGTGGATTTGACTTTTCACATCAAATAAATCACTGAAGTTGTATATATAGCTTCTTGATTTACTTTAAATCCATTATGTGTGGAGAAAGCAATGGATTTAATATTGTTTTAATTAGTTTTACTTATTTAAAACATGCAAACTAAAGATCAAGGTCAAGTTGTAAACCTTGGATCTAAGAGTTAACATTGTAATGCGTGATTCTAAGATAGGTTAGTTACTTGTATAAATAGATGCTCAATCTATTGGGAATAGTTGTTGTTCAATGATTATTGTAGCCATGGAGAGCATCTAAAGACCAGACAAAGGATTTCATGCAGAAGGATAGAAAAGAATCAAATCAGTTTCAAGAATAGAACAAAGGCTATCGAGGAGCAGAGAAAGGTATTGATCAGTCACTTTAGGTGATATTATTTTTATGAGAACTTTAATGGATCTGTAATCAGATATTGTAGATTGCACACAGTCAGGTTAACATATGTACTCATTCTAACAAGTATAGTACACTTATGAAATCCTTTCAAGAAAGGTGGGCTTAACCATTTTATTGTAAATCTCATAACTGAGTGAACACTAAAATTAGTGTTGCTAAAGCTCTTAACAGAGTATATCTTAATAGGTCTCCACCTTAATACTCCTAATAGGGTAGATCATCAGAAGTGATCAAATTGTAAGCCTTAACCAGCTCCCTTCCATTCTGTAGATAGTGAGGTTTTATGGGTGCCATCCCCACCACAGTTTTTACTTCCTAACAGGAGTTTTCTGCGATATCATATCTTGTGTTATGTGTTTATTACTTTCATGAATGTTTCTATGAATGCTGCAAACAATTAAAGATTATGAATTAATGTTACATGCATAAGAAAGAACAACAGTAATGGTCGGTAATGCAGTAATGATTGATTACTAAATATGAATGGTGAAATAAGTTAAAAAGTTTTAGAGGTACTGATTCACCCCTCCCCTCTCAGTACTACTTCTGTAATGCCCAAAATTTACACCAAAAAAAATGCAACAAATTTTTTTTTTTTAATAGAAGGAATGTAACATACCATCTTTACTAAATCAGCAATTCATGATCCTACTGATTATAATATTTACCAATAACACAAGGGGGAAATGGAGCAACTTAAACAATATCCTCTCATAGTATTCAAATAAAAATTCACAAGGAGATGTTGCATACCTGAGTTTTCTCTTCCTTGCATGTGTATCTCGTTCTCCTTGTCTCTTCATTTCCTACATCTTTATATATTGCTACACAACTAGATACATGATGTTAAATTCTTTATGATTACATTCATGATCGTAAAATGAGCCACATCAATGAATTAGTTAAATATATTATGAGATATTTAAAACTAGATTCATAAAGAGATGCAAACTATGCAAACATTGAGAAGGGGGGAGGGGGAACAAGTTAAAGGGATAACTCAGAAGCACAAGACCTAAGGGCTAGACCTAATGCCTCGGGGGCTCATCATAGATGGCCTTGCCTACATAACTCACAGAGACATCGTAGTTCGGGTTTACAAAACTTAAACCAATGCATACTAGGCAATGCCCTAATGGTGTACAAATCACTTTAGAATTCAATGAGGTATATGTTAGGGAGTATAAATGAATGCTAATATATATTTTTTCTTGGATTCCAAATTAACAAGATATAGATTTGAGAGAATTTATGATAATATATCAAGAGAAAAATCAATAAAGAACCTACAATGTTCGTTCTATTTGACAATAGGATAGATCTAAAGATCGACATGCTTTTAGATCATATTAGGACCACAGTTCAAATACTATTTCAATAAAGTGTTAAGAGATTTTCAAACCAAATGAGTACTCTCATAATCCATATGTTTTATTCCAAAGTCCTTGATATCTCATTTATAACTAAATAAATATTTCATAAATATATACATAATAGAAGGGAAATACTTTAACATTAATTATAGATTCTCTATCAAAAAAATAGTGACCGCTAGGGTGAGAATGTATTTCAGAATGTGTGCATGCATACTTGAGATTAAATGAAGTATGGAATTCTAAAGTTGAGACCATTTATTTCATTTATACATACTTATATACATATTCAATTCTAAAAGTTTAACTAATACAAAAACCATGAATAATAATTTGACTTATACACAAAGATCTAATTCTAAACAATGTTACATTCATATTATAATGAAAATAGTTGTACTATACTTATATTCACTAATACTTGAAAATACTAATTCTCTTTTTTTTCTGATAACAAATAGAACATCAAATTTCCTTCCAGTCTCAAAATTTCACAAAGGGGTGTTTGCACATCATATAAAAAAAAATATTGAAAACTAATTTACCATCATAGGAGATGGTTCGCACATCCTAGGCATCAGTTTCCAATGTCTAGACTCTCCTCTAAATCCTCTGCATATGCTACCAAACCTGCATGGGGTTTTTAGCAGTGTGCTTGTGTAAACCGTCCATGAGGGTGTTCCTCTTTAACGTATGTCCAAAAATGAAAACCTAGTCAAACTATTTTTAGTGCCTCCATAAATGTTACACTGAAATCTTCAAAATATTTGCATGCTTATTGAGCTTGCGGTGCCAGGCTTGTTCTGGTTGAGCACCATGGTGAGGATCCAACAGCAGGCAAAGTGGGTTTCTGAACATAATCATCTACAGACCAAGAGTTCCTTCTTCTATGGAAAAGTGTGTTGCTGACCATCCTGAAGGTCACCTTGCGTTAGCTATGACTTCCTCATCACTTACACTGCTTATAATGAGCTCCATACTTACACCGCTTACAATGAGCTCCTCACTAAGTGCACGATCCTGTCTCAGTGCATTTCAGTGGATGTGATGCATCCACTCGAAGCAACCGCCCACGTACAACCTCACACAATTATTATTTATTTTATTCACATCATAATGTAATGAAAGCTTCAGGGCCAAGTATACTACCAGAAATGTTGCAGATAACAAAAGCCTCCCAC
This sequence comes from Thuja plicata, assembly GCA_018584345.1. Lineage (NCBI taxonomy): Eukaryota > Viridiplantae > Streptophyta > Pinopsida > Cupressales > Cupressaceae > Thuja > Thuja plicata. The sequence goes on from MU225899.1 coordinate 1,134,545, forward strand.
CCACTAAATGAGGCATGGTTTCTTCATGTGAGAAACTCTAGATGGAACATGGTGAAGAGTGATCCATATGCTTGAGAGGGAAAAATGTATAGTGGGTGATTAGGCACTAGTATCTCCAAAGGCAGTTATGGTGACTCCCCTAAACTATGTAGATGTAAAAACCTCCTAATACGAGCACCTAACACCATGAGGCATCACCCAAGCACCGGGAAGCATAAGAATGTGTGTCTCTAAAAACAATCCCCCCCCAAATCATGCCTCTTTGTTTTTAATCCCCTTCATATATTCAGACCCCAAAATGCCATAAAATTCCTTGTAAAAAACAAAAGCGCTCCCTCCCCCATTCATACCGGCCACCCCTCTCTAATCTATCTTCATGAAAGAATACGAAAACTCGAAAAAAATGTCTCTTAGTGGCTACCCCTCTCGCTATGGCCATTACTATCAGTCATAAGAGTAATCCCCCAAGTTTTACTGGCACAGTGTGGAGGACCAGATGTGTCAGGCCAGTGTACCTACTCAATGAGCCACCTGCCAAGCCTTTTGCCACATTCAACAGGTATTCTAGACCATACCTTCGTGCAGAGACTAATGGCGATGGGAGTTAAAAAAAAACATGCATACCATACAAAATACACACGAGATGGTAAAAACATAAAAGACATGCGTTAGAACGCTCAAATCATAACCATAACTATCAGAATGATATAAGGAAAAAAACATGTTACACACCAATCCTCGCTGAACACCATCAGGCTTGATCATGATAAATGTCTGCTCCATCTTTTCTTCTCCCAACACAAATCTGTTGTGATATTTACTAGAGAATAGCGTACAAATTTGATGTGCAAACTGCGCAAAAGAATCGACATCGGGCCATGGGTGGTAGGCATCGAAGACTCTGCTGTTCCCTGAAGATGTCTGTCTAGGTGGGTGTTTATTTCACATTTTTTTTGTGTCCTCTCTGCTCCCACCAAACAGTCATTTCCCTCCTATTTCTCCTCTTCCACCATTGTCATTCACCCTCCTGTACTTCGCACTTCTTCCCCTCATTACTTTCCATCTACTCCCCATCTCTTTTTCCCTCAATCAAATCAGTCAATTCCCAACCTGTGATCCACCTCCTTTCTCTTTGTACATACTTATAACTGGTTGGTCAAGCCACTCTCTCTCCCTCGATCAGTTAAACCAGCCAGACACAATCTCTTTCTCGATTTCTGAATCGATTAAGCAAAAAGGGGTTAGTAACAGTGAGAATGATGTTACAAAACAATTATTTCTTCCCTCTTGTTCCATGATGCGCTCCTCCACAAGTTGTTGATGATCTAGAGTTAGTGAGGTGAGTTAATTCTACGCTCCTCCTGCTATGGTTTCTGAGTGATAGAGATGGATGGGAGTAGTAGAGATGGTACGAAGATGATAATATGGTCACGAGCCCCCCCCATAGGCCGAGCATAACTAATACCCCGCTACTGCAATTCCAAGGCCTACGCAAGGTTCCAAACTTATTAATCAATTGCGGACTAAATACTAGATGTAAAAATAGGGTGGTGATAATTATTTATTATTATATTAATCCAATTAAGTACATATATATACTTTCATTTTATTTTATTGGAATCACATTTAAGTGAAACTATTTAAGTGTCCTCCCAATTAAATTTATGACTTGATACGATAACCACTGGAATATCTCATCTTTCCATTAGTTGTTTGCAACGTTTAGCACCATTCACATTCATGTTGTATTCGAAAGATCAAATTAAACATCCTCATGCTCGACATAATGTTAAATAACTAAAGTGTCATTAGGTTTCATGTCCACTTAATCAATTACCATTCATAAATACTAGATCCTTTACAATGTGTTACTTGTCACAACTAATAAAGTCTTCTAATCATTATTAGACTCCTTATCCATATTCATGCTAACGTAATAATTTGTAATAATAATGATATCTCATATTTTC